>RJWK010059419.1:0-13607 GCA_004363435.1 Platanista minor
GCTCAGTCTCCGCGCAGACATGTCTTCCCCCTCCGCTCCCCACCCCTCCCCCTCCCCACCCCTCCCCTCCCCCTCAGACGTCTGGTCCCCAGGACTGGGGGAGGATGGATGCCTTTTGTTGAAAGCTGCCCGGTTTGTGTTAATCTGTTATGCGGGCCACAGGGAACTCCCAAAGGCCCCTGTAGCTCTCACCTGACAGTGGTGGGCTCCTTGTCCATGTCACCCCCAGACACTGGAGGCTGCACGAGGTCCGGAGAGCCCAGATGCCCTCGTTACAGAGAAGAGGGAGCCCCTTAACCTCAGACCAGCCCCAGTTTTCTTCCCGGGGGTCACCTGAGCCTTGCATCGTGATGGCTGCTGGCATTGCCTCCATGCAAAGAAGTGTGTTGGCTGTCTAGACTCTGGGCCTGGTGGCGTGTCCACCAAAGGCTCCCCTCTCAATTTGGGGTGTTGGGGACTTTCTTATGCCTCCAGGTCTCCCCTCATAAAAGGAGAGGCTGTGAAGACACCCACTCAGTTCCTCTTTTCACGTTGGAGTGACCTGCAGTTTGGCCTTCCTGAGACTGAGGATGACAGATGGAATCAATCAATCCATCTATCAATCCATCCATCAACCAATCAGAATACATCAGCCCCAGACTGCGAGTCACCAGCACACCAGCACACCAGCATGTCTCTTATTTCTCCAGCGCCCCACCACCTATTTTTGACTGTGGTCTTATGGATGTGTGTGTGTAGGAGGGGGAGGAAGTGGGGAGGGGGAAGGAGAGAGGGGGAGGGGAAAGGAGGTCAGAGGAGGAAGGGCTCATTCACGTCCCCACACTACGGAGAGGAGGAACCTGCACCAGTACAGCCCTGGAAGCAAAGTTGTCTCCTGCCAAAGCCAAGAGGGCTTCTGGGAGGAGGGGGCCTGCCATTCTGGGGACACATCTTTACAAGTGCAGGGCCTGACAACCATGCACGACAACAGTTACAGCATTTCTGGGCATCGGAGACAGAGTCCACAGAGTGTTTTAGGACACAGAGCATCGAATCTCTGAGCAAAGGGGACTTGCACGTCCTGTGTGTTTGAACCGTTTTGTGCCTTCCTTTGCCAAAGACAAGGGACAGAGGTGCGCTGTCCTCACGTTTCCTTACGAGAAGGTTCTGTGCGTTCTTGACAGGGTGTCGCAGATCTGTCAGTTCCTAATGTTCACACATGCATCTAGTTATCACTTGCTGTTTGCCAGGCACTCTGCACGCAGAATTTCCTTTGTTCCATACCCAGTACTCAGCTCCTAGGGGTTAAGTGGCACCGTGCTGGGTGCAGTCTCTCCCTCAGTCTCTGTTTCTCTCTCTGCTATGTCTCTGTCCTCATCTACACACAACTACAGACTCTCTGGTCAAGAAAACATATTTTTTTCTTGGTGGGCTTTCCCCCTCTACAAGCCCCATGTCACCAAATCACACACATCCACCCCCTGAAATTTCTTATTCATTGATAAGGCCACAAAGCAGCATCTGAAATCAGAGACCCGCTAACCGTACTCATTTTTAGTCTCAGAATGAGGCGTTTCTGGTAAAAATCTCCAGGTGATGTGTGTGAAGTCACGACACCACATTCCAGGACTAAAGACACACATTGGGCGGAACCACGGGCCGCCGATGTAGGGCTGGTTGAAAGAGTCTCTGTGTTTGCAACGTTTAGAGGGAACATGCATTTCAAAGAGTGGTTCGTGGTTCACATGATATCCTTCCAGAAAGAAAAATAACTATTGGCAGATGTGGGAGTGAAATCTTCAAGGTTCAGTCCAAGTCAAGACAGCAGGGAAGTTGTGTCTTGCATCTCATTCCGATCCATGGACAGAACCTTCCTCAGTCTGCTGGGTTGAGAAGGATGCTGAGGAAGAATGCCTGGGTTAGATCACACCTGACTATTTATTACAGTGCTTGCTCATCACTGAATAAACAAACAGGAGCCCTGCATCCCATCTTAGCTGATCTGGAGTCTCTAAAAATAAATTTGGGTTGGAATTTGAAGCAACTGAATGTCCCCCCAAATCGGCAGGAAGATTAATTACTGTGTTCAAGCCTTTTGAGTCATTAAAATCAGCAAACTAGGGTCCGAGGGCCAGATCCGGCCCCCTACTTGTTTTTGTTAATAAAGTTTTATTGTAACACAGGTGAGTTCATTCCTTTATGTACTGTCTGTGGTGGCTTTTGTGCCAAAATGGCAGAGTTTGGTAGTAGGGTCCAGAAATCCTAAAATATTTACTGTCTTACCTTTTACAGAAACAATTTGTGTACCTTGTCACCAAATAATGAGAGTAAATGTGGATTGTTTGCATTTTAAGGAAAATTTTCTTAAAGAACAAGGGCAGTTACGATAATTGCTGTCCATAACTGCGTGCAGTTCCATAAAAGTAATTGCTGTGAAATTCTTATAAGCCCAAGAAGCAGAAGAAAAAGAAAATTTAAAAAAATATGATTTCAAAGGACGTGCTGCCATTCTAAGGACCTAAGGAACACGGACACTCGTGCACTTAGAAAGAAGCTGGATTTAAATCATACCCGAGCGTTGCATTGTATTTCATTTTTCTGCTATTTTTTTGCACAGATAAGCTTTGAAATGCTGTGACTGCCTGTGAGCCATCACCTCCGGAGTGTGGAAAGCATGTCTGAGAGTTTGGTCTAGTTACCTTTCAAAAAAAAAAAAAAAAAAACCTCTCCTGTCTCAATCTCTGAAACTCTGGGACCATCTATCCTGTTACAATTTATATCAGAATTGGCCATGAACTTCATAGGCAGCCCACACATGACATTCTGTTTCGGCACAGAGTGACAAATAAAGCCGGGATGCCTGTCCAGGCCATTGAAGTATGTCCTGGCCTCGATATCCGTGGGGCCTCGGGATCCGGGAGTTGGGGGGACAGCTGTCTTGATTAAAGGGAGCTGACGGCAACCACGTTCCTCCTCTGCTAGAATAATGGGAGGCCATTAAAATGGAATAGAGGTGCTGGTAATATAAATGGTATGCAATGCTTCCTTCACTCAGCAAAGAGGACATTTGTGATGCATATTTGTGTGGGCAAGACGCATTTGGGGAAAAGGCAGGAACAAAAAAAGAAAAAAAAAGGAGACTTGGGACTGTACAAAATCATTATTTCTAAATATTCCTACCTTTGATGTGAACCCTCTTCTGTGTGGGTAGTAGTTGCAGATTTTCAGAATGCATCACAGATTCACCTAAACACACACAAGTGACACACAAACACAGACAGGTGCATCCCCACCAAACACATCCCCCCTGTAATTATCACACATTTAGTCAGCATGCGTTGTCACGTGCTGCTATGATGACACACCCAAACTGTTTTGATGAACGGCGTCCGTGTGCCTAATTTATTACTGTAATTATTGTGATGATTTAGAGGAGATAAATTGAAATCTATTAGGATTTAATGTAAAAAGCTGTAATTAGTTTGCTTTCGAGAGCTGGGGGTTGCGGAAGGGGAAGGAGCCAGGGTACATAACGGAAAATCCATTAAGCCAATTATGATGTGAGCCTGGCAGAAAATACCCAGCCGTCTGAAACACACCCATGGCTTTCTCCCAGCTGTACCTTAAGCGCGAGGATGCATCTGTCACATCCTTCATTAATTTAATCAACACATCAAGGCCAAAGTCGGGAGGATTCCTTAATCATCGTAATTAACGCACGTGTTCAGCTTGGGGTTTTGGGGTTGGAGGAAGAGAGGGGAAAAAAAATGCGCGCCTGCGGAGTAATTACCATGCAAACGATAGAACAACAGTAGCCTGTCAGTGTGCACGTGCAACGATGATGCGTGGGCGGGCGTGTGTGCGTGCACGGTGCAGGCCGCGGAGGGAGACGAGGGCGCGCATTGCTGACACCCCTGATGCTTTCCTAGCTATTCCCAGAAGTGCAAAACACCCCCGTCCTGCTGCAATTAAAAAATATATATTTAAACAAGCTGGTAACTGCGATCATCTATTTACTGTCAAATTAATTCAGTCGCTCAGGAGATGCCATCTGTATCAGCATCGCGAGGGTGTCACCGGCTTTCGGATCCGGCAGAAGTGAGCCTGCTGGTGTGTTTGATGGCTCTGATAATGGAAACAAGAGAAGCAATTGCAACAGATATATCATAGATTTTCTCATAATTATCTGACCTGTTACACTGTGTCAGTCTGCCGCCAAACACAGTGTTTTTATGTCAGAATCTGTGTGGGCATTTTCCCCTTTGATCATCCTGCATTCTGCAGATGTCAGCCTACTGTATTTTAATTGACTCTGGGGTAGCATTCAAAAAAGCGTCTTCGACTCCGGTTGCTGGCGCCTGATGAGGCTGACAAGCTGGCATTTACACACGTCAGGTCTGCTCGGAAGCCACGTGCACCCTGAGTCTCCGAGGGGGTAACAAAATGATGTCAGTAAACCTCTCCTCGGAGCCTCCTTCTCCTGGTGCCACCGTGGACACACTCCACCTGCACGTGAGAGGTCTCCTGCATCCATCTCCCTGGGCATGTTGGGGAAAGGCATCGGAATCTGAGGACCGCCCCCCCCCCGACCCCCCGCCCCGTCCCCAGCCCAGCAGAGCCAGCATCCATGCTGACGACGGAGGTGTCAGTCCCCACCCCAGACAGGGAGGTGGCCCCATGTCCATCTGCCTGAGACCCCTTCTGCCGTGTCCTCGATCTTTTGCGCAGGACATGACAACGACTTTGGTAAAGAGGAGCCAGGTGTGTGGTTTCTGTGGAAGCCCTTATCTTCCGTGGCTCCGGCACCTTGGAAAAAAGAAAAATCCTTCTGGTTGAAAATGTGGGCTGAGCACCAACTGGAAACGTTTCAATGCGGAGGTCAATTTATTTTGTCTTGACTTTTCAGAGACAGGAAATCTCTGGCCTCCTGTCGGGGAGCACGCCATTGTTACGCCATGCTTTCTGCCTCGTTAACCCAGAATGGCAGGGGAGAAGCTGTCTTCATCAAGCCCCTGACAGACAGCCCCCCTCACTCCCCCCAGTTCCTCCAGGGAAGCCTCCTTGGCCTCATCGCCTGCTGGTCCATGTAATTGCCATGTTAAGTCTTCTGCTTTCGTGGAAACCCACAGAGAAGAGGAAACTCATTGACGAGAAAACCTAGAGATGACACCCAAAGCAATCGTCTGGAAGGTTTAGAGGGAGTGTTATTGACTCAATGGTCGATGTTCCCAGTGGCGAAGGTTAACCGTCCTAATCAAGCAAAGACTGAAGTCAATGAATGAATGAATGTCCTAGTCGATGAACGGAAGGCTCTTAGGAAACTGATGCTGTCCTGTGACCCACACCCTTCCTCTCTGCCTTCCATAATTTGAAAGCGTTTAGGCAAATTTCCTCCAGATACAGAAATAGGTCAAGACTGATAATATTGGGGACGGAACTGGTGCAATCCCACCTTCATGCCAGGCACCACACTGGGAGGAATGTCACCTAACTTTTTTTAAAAAAATTTTCTTGGCTGCACTGTGTGGCATGTGGGAGCTTAGCTCCCTAACCAGGGATCGAACCTGTGCCCCTTGCATTGGAAGCACAGAGTCTTAACCACTGGATTACCAGGGAATTCCTGTCGGCTAATTTTCTTTCACTAACTGAGTCTCTTAGTCCATTGGGGCTGCCATGAACCAAATACCATTAAACGGGGAGCTTAAACAACAGACATTCATTTCTCACAGTCCTGGAGACTGGGAGTCTGAGATCATGGCGTGGGCAGATTTACTTCCTGGCGAGGCTCTCTTCCTGGCTTGTAGATGGTCACCTTCTCGCTATGCCCTCACATGGTGGAGAAAGAGTCTGGTGTCTCTTCCTCCTCTTATAAGGACATTAATCCCATCATGGGGGCCCCACCTTCATGACCTCATCTAATCCTACTCACCTCCCAAAGGTCCATCTCCTAATACCATTAGGGTTTAGGACTTCCACACATGGATTTTGGGGAACACAAACATCCAGTCCATATCACTGAGATAGAGCCCACTTGGCTTTGGCTTTAATCACCACACGCCCTTGGATGTTACATTTAGAAATTTTGTATTAAAAAAACTTTCCCTGTGGAAAGTATAATAACTGCCCCCAAAGATGTCCACAGATCCTAATCCCCAGAACTTGTCATATGTTACCTCACATGGCAAAAGGGACTTTGTAGATGGGATGAATTTAAAGATCTTGAGATGGGGAGATGGCCCTGGATCATCTGGATGAAACCTAAACGCAATCACAAGAGTCCTTATAAGAGAAGAGAAGAGAATCAGTCAGAAGAGAGGTGATGAGAGAAGCAGAGGTTGGAGTTGGAGAAAGAAGACGTTATGTTGCTTGCTTTGAAGCTGGAGGAAGGGGCCACAGGCCAAGAAATGTGGGCAGCTTCTAGTAGCTGGAGAAGGCAAGGAACAGATTCATCTATTCACCCATCTACCTACACACTCATCCACCCATCTACCCATCCATCTACCCACTTATCCATCCATCCATCCACCACACAGTACCCATTCATCCATCACCCATCCATCCATTTATCATCCATTCATCCTTCCATCCATCCATCCATCCTTCCATCCATCCATCCATCCATCCACCCATCCACTCATCCATCCAGCCACTTATCCATCCATCCATCCATCCATCCACCACCCAGTACTCACTCATTCATCACCCATCCATCCATTTATCATCCATCCATCCTTCCATCCATCCATCCGTCCATCCATCCATTTACCACCCATCTATCCACCTGTCCAGCACACATTTTTTGGGGACCTTCTGGGTATCAAGCATACTCCAGGCACAGAGACAAGATTCCAGACTCTGGCCTCTAGGAGCTCACATTTCAGATCCGGGGTTAGACCACATAAACACATAAACCAAAGAAGAGTAAGACACCCCAGAGGGTACAAGAGTTAGGCTGTGGGGGGAAACTGCATCGTCTTGAATAAAACCCACTGGGTCTCTCGGCATGCTCTTGGGGATCCAGCTTCACAGGGTGGGGAGGGTGAGCCCAGTCTCTAGACCCTGGCCCTGGTCCCTGCTTGCACCTTGTCCTTGGAGAAGGGAAGGGTCTGCTTGTTGCCTCTTCCCCCACGTCCTCATAGAGCGTGACTCCCTTTTATCACTCCAGCTATGGGGATCCTTTCCTTACATCTCTGCAGCAGAAGGAGGCTTGACCCACTGAAGAAAGTTTATTAGGGGCTTTATTAAGAGCCAAGGGAAAAAATAGACCCTGGTGCACACTTTACCAGGTGTGTCCATTCATGGCCCTTGCTGCTGGAGGGATTCTGAGCAATGTCTGCCCTCCTATTCCAGCCTCCTCCCTCTTCAAGGCCTAGAAACAGGGTGGAAAGGGGCCAGCTCGGCAGGTCTAAGACCCCATCTTACCTGAGGGCTTGGTTCTGCACATGGAGCCCCTCCACCTTGGCCCCAGCGAAGAACGTGCTCAACCCTCTGTACTGGATAACTCAGTCTGCAACCCTGAGGTTCTGGACATAGGACACAGCTGATCCTGGGCCTCAGTGGATGGGCAAAGTGGGATGAGATGGCAAGATGAGGATGTCAGACACGTACATGGGGGACAGCTGCTCCCTCCAAAGGCTCTTTGTGGACAGAGTTCTGACCACATGTCCTGCCCTCGTCTCCTCACCCACCCAGCCCCAGCTGGGCCACCTTCCTTGCTGACTTGAGGACATCCCAGGCTCATGTCTGCCTTGGGATCTTTGCACTGGCTGTGCCCTCTACCAGGTGCAATGTCACCCCCGATTTGTGGCACACTCCTTCCCCTCTTTAAGTCTTTACTCAAATAGCACCTTCACCATGAAGTCTGTGTGGAAGCCCTCACTGACTTCCTGCTCCAACACTCTTTTGGCTGTGGCTTGTGGCATGTGGGATCTTATTTCCCTGACCAGGGATCGAACCCGTGCCCTCTGCAATGGAAGTGCAGAGTCTTAACCACTGGACTGCCAGGGAAGTCCCCTAACACTCTTGATCTGTCCCCTCCTTCCTTTATTTCTCCGTAGACCACATTTCTAATGGAAAGTATAGTCTCTGTTCTCATTTCTGTTACACTGGCTAGAATGTCAGCTCATCAAGGATGGGATGATTTGTCCACGGATGCATGCAAGGACCCAAAATGATGCCTGGTACGTAGAAGGCGATCAATAAGTATCTGTACAATACTATCTCCTTCTTCATTTCTGTAAGCCCGGCTGCAACGTCAGCTTAGCCAGAGCTGTTGATTTGCTCCTGGGAATATCCAAGGCATTAAATCCACAGATGGTCATCTAATGAATAAATATTTGTTGGATGAGTGACTAGAGATATGCTTTCAATATGAAGACAAAAAGAAAGACCAATTCCACTGCAGTCTAGTGGTTAGGAGTCAGTGCTTTCACTGCTGGGGCCCAGGTTCAATCTCTGGTCAGGGAACTCAGATTCCACAAGCCACGAGGTGTAGCCAGAACAAAAACAAAAACAAAAAACAAAAACAAAACAAACAAACAAACAAAAAACCTTATCAGTCCCTTGTCCTATTCCTGTAGGGTCTTGTTACACAACAGTTACCTAATGTAATGAAATAATTGCAATAGGAAATCAACAATTGCTTCCCTTCAGTATTAAAAAATACTCACCAATGAGGTTACTGGTGATTAAGAAGGGTGTCCTACGTGGATGTGCCGTGTGTGGGGAGAACATATAAAGTCGAACTCAGGAAAGAGGTCAATCACTTTCTTCAGGAGGAAGCTCTTGAAAAACTCTTCCAAATTGTGTTGACAGAATCATCCAACTCTTTGGATCCAACTTTATGGATCCCAGTACCATGGGCCCCAACAGTATGGGTTGCAAGCCTAATGATTCCAGCCTTATAGACCCTGAACCTACGGATCCTAGCTTTATGAATCAAACCTTGCGCATCTCAACCCTATGGACCCCAACACGATGGGTCCCACCCCTATATAACCCAAGCCTATTGATTCCAACTCTCATTGGATCTCAATCGTATGCACCCAAGCCCTGGGAATTCCATTCCTATGGATTCAAGATTCCAGCCCTAGAATCCCAGCTGTGTAGATCCCCACACTATGTGTTCTAGCCCTATGGAGATTAAACTATGAGTCACAACCTTATACATCCCAACCTACAGTTCCCAGCCCTATGGGTCCTCTCGTGGTCCCCTCCTAAAAGCTCTACTTTCTCACTGGAGCAGAACACAGGTCCACAGATGTTCTTTGGCTCAAAATGATCTTTCATGCTCCCCAAAGGGCTTTCTCTATGGGCACCAAGATGCCCATCACCACTTCTCAGCTCCTCTGAAGTTTCTGTATCTGGAGGGCCTGGCAACAGACAACCCATTTCCCTTCCCATGTTACCTACGTGGTGCTGTGGCTTTCATGCATTCCTGGTGCCCCTGGAACAGCCCTGGGTCTCCCATGACGCCTTGAGGAAACATTCAGATTAAACTGGAAAGAACCCTGAGTTGGAGGAGCACTTTTGAATATCAAATAAATTAACATGAAAAACAAAATCCAAGCCAAGAATGCATTTCTGTAACAGAAAGACATTTCTGGGAGAGTTGTGTCACGAAGGATGTGGGTCTCTCATAAAATCCCAATGCAGCTTGTAAAAATATTGGGAATAAAGTTCTCAAGCATTTTATTGCACTACAGAAAAAGAATGCCCGAGACAGGGGAGGTCAAGTACCAGTTTCTCATAGAGAGGAAAATGTGCGTTTCCAGATGACCCAAAATGAGTAACTTGGAGGAAGAGGGCGAATAAAGACAAGTGGGTTTAGTGCGGGACCATTCATTCAGCGTGAAGTGGGCTGCTCCAAGCTGTGCACAGGTGTGGCCAGGGGTGACAATCTCCCCACACTCTTTGACTTGCACTTGACATTTAAAAAACTTTAATTGTGGTTAAAAAAAAAAAAAACAACTCATAAAATTTACCATTTTAACCATTTTTAAGTGCACAGCTCAGTGGCATGAAGCACATTCACACTGTGGGCAACCATCCCCACCGTCTGTCTCCAGAACTTGTTCATCTTCCCAAACGGAGACTCTGTCCCCATGAAACACTCGCTCCCCATCCCCCTCCCCCAGCCCCTGGACCCACCATCTACTTTCTGTCTCTATGGACTTGACTCCTCTAGGGACCTCATATGAGTGGAATCACACAGTATTTGTCTTTTTGTAACTTTCTTATTTCACACAGCACCATGTCCTCAAGGTTCACACACAATATAGCCTGTGTCACAATTTCCTTCCTTTTTAAGGCTGAATAATATTCCATATTCTGTTTATCCATCATCCATCCATGGACACTTGGGTTGCTTCCACCTCTTGGCTATTGGAAATAATGCTGCCATGAACATGGCTGCCCAAATATCTTTTCAAGACCCTGCTTTCAATTCTTCTCGATATATACCCAGAGTTGGCATTGCTGGATCCTGTCATAGATCGATGTTTAATTTTTTTTTTGAGGAACCTCTATACTATTTTCCTCAGTGGCTGCAATATTTTACAACCCATCAGCAGTACACAAGGATCCCATTTTCTCCATATGCTCCCCAACACTTATTATTTTCTGTTTGTTTGTAGTGGCCATCCTAATTCACTTGATATTTATTTGTGTGGTGAGTTATACCACTGAGGACTTAAGTTGAGTGGTCCAGCTTTGAGGCTAGGAGAAAGGAAAGGTCAAGAGACTATGCCAGTTATTCTTTGGTTACTAACCCATTTGTTCTCTTTTAAAGACGTTCTTGGCAGGCATTCGACAGGTGTTTGTTGAGTGAGCCGATGAACCACAGCAATGAGTGTTGAGGGAGCAGTACCTGTCGTTTGTCCCTCCCCCAAGAACTTCCCTGACCAATCCAGAGCTGTCCATCTGGCTCCCTTGTGGGTGGGGGGGGGGTGGTCTCTGTTCAGGCATTAGGGCTTGGTCTGGAGCCAGTCTCTTCCGTGTTGACGGGGAAGAAGTTCAAGGCAAAAGGCAAAAGTGAGTCATGAACCAGCATTGCCCTTGCTCTAAGCTGCGGCCACGCCGTTAACATGAGATCACACAGCCTACCTCTGCGTGAACCCAAAACGCCCCAGCAATAACCACAGGCCAGCGGGATGCATACCCTTAAACGAAACCGGAGTCCAGTTACCCATTTGCTCAGTCGAATGCTTGCACGATATACTCACACAAGTGATCGTTGTTTTTTTTTTTTCCCTTGGGTACCACCTCGTAGAAGAAGAAAGCTGATTGCAGCTTCCAGAAAGATCCAGATCATTCCATTCTCTCCGGGATGCTTTCGGGCCAATAACCAACGTCCAGTAGGGCTCCGTGTCCAGCAATTACTACCACACGAGCGTTCCACAGGAATAAACCCCATTTCTCAGAATCCTTAGGAATCTGAGAGGTCTGGCTGGATGATAACAAATAAACACAATAAACAAATAAACTCTTCTGAGGCTGCCTTCTAGCGAGAAAGCAGATGGAAGACCTCTCAACGCAGAACTCGTGTTAAAGAACGCTCCCCCCCCCCAAAAAAAAAAAAAAAAAAAGAACGCTCCCATTCGCTGGTTCGGTAGCATCGACCTTACATCCCCCAAGAGGCAAAGCTTGTCTCACCCTCCCTTTCCCCGAAGTTTCTGCACATTTCCTACCTACCGTGCAGCTGTCCCTTCCACGGTGCCCCTAGCCTGCGCGTTGACATTTCTTGTTTTACGCCCACCCCCTACCCCGCCGGGACCCCCTCCTGGCAGCCGAGATCTTCCCCTTCCCCCGCATTTGATCTCTGCTCTCCAAAAATGCCCCGTCTGACCTGATGCCTCGCTTCCACGTGGCCAACCGCTGAGGACGTCTTTCAAAGCCCACCGGACACCCTTCTCATTGCAAAGCTCTCTCTCTCTCTCTCAGAGAGAGAAAACCTTTGAAAGCCTTCCTTTCATTCATACGAAACCCTGTCTGAAACGCCCCTCTGACAAAAGAGCAGGAAACTTCCCACCTGAAACCTCCCCTTCCATCTTGGCTCCCGGGAAAAAGCTACAACCTCCGAAGGCCCAAGACGGAGTCGCCCCAGGACAGGTAAGGGGCCCCGTGAGGCTGGGTTGTGGACTCTTTGGTCTCACGTGGCTTTTGTGATTTTCAGTCTGAAGCTGATTCTCAGCACAAGATGTTCCTCGACTCACCTGAAAAAGAACGGACAATTTGCAGCCACACGAATGTGGAAGGGGAGAGGTGTCTGCTTTCAAGGCATTTCATCAAAGCCAAGTTGCTTGGTGAGGGCCACCTGCTCAATCACCCCTAGTCTTTGCCTAGGAAATAGCAATGAGAGGGTTGCTCCTGTTCTGGACGGGAAGGATGCCCAGCTTCCCTGGGAGACGAGAAGGGAGTGTTTAGTCTTAGATTTCTTTCTTTCTTTCTTTCTTTTTTTTTTTTTTTTGCGGTACGCAGGCCTCTCACTGTTGCGGCCTCTCCCGTTGCGGAGCACGGGCTCCGGATGCGCAGGCTCAGCGGCCATGGCTCACGGGCCCAGCCGCTCCGCGGCTTGTGGGATCTTCCCGGACCGGGGCACGAACCCGTGTCCCCTGCATCGGCAGGAGGACTCTCAACCACTGCGCCACCAGGGAAGCCCTAGTCTTAGATTTCTTTTATCCTGGTCTCTGCGTTCACACGGATTCTTACTGATTTTAATTTTTATTGAGGCAGAATGCACCTAGCACACACTTTTAAAGTGCACAATTCAGGGGACATTTAGCACGTTCACAATGTTGTGCATCCACTACCTCTGCCTAGTTCCAGAACATTCTCACACCCCCAAAAGGAGACCCCGCCCCATGAGCAGTCACTCCGTCTCCCCCTCCCCCAGCCCCTGGCACCAGGAAGCCACTTTCTGTCTCTGTGGATTTTCCTGTTCTGGATGTCTTCTATCAATGGAATCACACACTGTGTGTCCTTCTGCATCTGGCTTCCATCACTGAGCATCATGTGTTGAAGGTCCATCCACGTGTAGCCTGTGTCAGAACTTCACTCCTTTTCATGGCTGAGTCATATTCCGCTGTGTGGATGGACTCCATTCTGTGTATGCATCCATCTGTCCATCCATCCCTGCACCCATGGACACTTGGGTTGTTTCCACATTTTCGGTACTGTGAATATATTAGTCAGGGTTCTCCAGAAAAACAGAACTGACAGGTGATCTTATATATGTATGTGTAATATAATACAGTTGACTCTTGAACAACACCGGGGGGTTAATCCACCTGTAACTTAGAGTCATACCTCTGCCTCTGCATGAAAGGATGCAACCAACCTCGGCAAGTGTGGCTTGTAGCATTTAGTATTGAAAAATATTTGCATATAAGTGGACCCACACAGTTTCAACTGTGCTGTTCAAGGTTGAACCATATAATAAGATTTAGTTTAGAGAGATATATATATAAAACATTATTATATATATTGTATTATATATAATAAATCTCTTTATATACCCCCTCACACATAAATAAAGAGATTTATTACAGGAATTGTTCCCTGCAAATGTGGATGCTGAGAAATTTCATGATCTGCCATCTACCAGCTGAAGACCCAGAAGAGCTGGTGGT
>RJWK010059420.1:0-13608 GCA_004363435.1 Platanista minor
AAAAAAAAAAAATTCTTCCATGATTCCCCCTGGCTTGCAAACTAAATTTCAAGCTCTTGGTGCTTTCACGCCACAATCCCACCTCTCCTCCCCTACCACTCACGTCCACACCCACACACCTATCACGTGCCAGGAATCGTGCTAAGACCTCTGGGCAATGCAAAAATGAGGCTCCCAGTGTCAAGAAAATGTTGAAGAAGTAGGCAAAGTGTACAAACGAAAAGTTAAACATAAGCATTAAGCCCAAGATTAGCATTAAAAAAGAGGTCACAAGGCAGCATAATTTAGCAGTGAGATGGGCAGACTCTTAAGCCAGACATTTAATGTAAGCAAAAGTGTCCCTCGAAAAAGATTTTTTTCCATCTCAAGCTGGCACCTGTGAATGATCAGCTCAATTCTGGTTTAGTTCGAAAGATACTGTAATATTCCCATATTGTTCCAGCTCAATACTTTTAGAAAAAGAATAGGCTTGGTTCTGGTTCACACTGGCTTACTAGGTGTTGCTGTTTTGAAAAATCCTTGGCTCAGTGCTCAGCTCACTGGGGGAAAAGAAAAAAACCCCAAAAAAACAGATTAACTGGCGGCTCAGCTTGGTTCAAGGATTGCAAATTAGAGCAGTTGCTTCCAGTCGTGGTTCACACTTGAGCTGACACCCAGTTATGAATTCAGCTGGCAGGCCTGAACTTCCGTGGCCGTGGCCCTTCCACAGAACCTTTCCGGCCTCCAGCCCTCACAGTTTATATCCCTGAAGCAGATGTTTGGGAGCCCCCAGCACAACACACCTGGGGGCCTACCATCAGGTAGCTAGCTTCCTCTTGGCAAAGGAGGGGCTATGTGGGCTAAGAAGAAGCAAACCCCCCTGCCTCCCTTGAGACCGGGGCTCCCTCACCTCTTGCAGGCCTCTGGCTCCCTTCACCATGCCTCTGAGGCCTCCCGTGAACATCCTTAAAACATCCCCCCATCTCTCTTGCTGCCTCCTCCTCCTATCTCTTTTCCCTGCTTCATTCTTGTCCATAGCATTCACCAGCCACTTATCTACTCTCTATTCTACTGCCGTGTGCTCTGGCTCCCCTCTGGGAGGGAGGGATTTCTGTCCATCTTTTTCACTATTATATGCACCCGCACCCCTGTCTGGACTAGTACCTGGAATATAATAGAAGTCTATTAAATATATGTTAAATATCTAATAAACCCCCTCAGTCTAAATCCAGAGCTTATGATTTCCAAGGAGAAGCAGGATTTGGCCTAAAAACTGTATTTCTATATATTATGAAGAATATCTCACTCCTACTGGGTTTTTCCTTCTAATGTCCTCTTTCCCTCCTTCTTCTGCGTCATCTGGTTGTCTCCAATGCTAGGGTGAAACAAAGCAAAGTATACGAAACCGTACGCCAGCCGCTGTGTCCCTGTGGTTTGAAGTAAAAGTCTCCCAGGCCTCCTTGAGTGTCAAAAGACTGACCCAAGAGTTAATGATTAGGCATTTTCACAATATTGATTCTTCCAATCCAAGAACATGGTATATCTCTCCATCTGTTTGCATCATCTTTGATTTCTTTCATCAGTGGCTTATAGTTTCCTGAGCACAGGTCTTTTGGCCTCCTTAGTATTCCTGGGTGTTTTGTTCTTTTTGTTGCAGTGGTAAATGGGATTGTTTCCTTAATTTCTCTTTCTTATCTCTTTCATCGTTAGTGTATAGGAATGCAAGAGATTTCTGGGCATTAATTTTGTATCTGGCAATTTTACCAAATTCACTGATTAGCTCTGGTAGTTTTCTGGTGGCATCTTTAGAATTCTCTATGTATATAGTATCATGTCATCTGCAAAGGGCCACAGTTTTACAACTTCTTTTCCGATTTGGATTCCTTTTATTTCTTTTTCTTCTCTGATTGCCATAGCTAGGACTTCCAAAAATGTGTTGAATAATAGTGGCGAGAGTGGACATCCTTGTCTCGTTCCTGATCTTAGAGGGAATGCTTCCTTTCAACACTGAGAATAATGTTTGCTGTGGGTTTGTCGTATATGGCCTCTATTATGTTGAAGTCGGTTCCCTCTGTGCCCACTTTCTGGAGAGCTTTTATCATAAATGGGTGTTGAATTTTCTCAAAAGCTTTTTCTGCATCTATTGAAATGATCATTTGGTTTTTATTCTTTAATTTTTTCATACGGTGTATCTCATTGATTGATTTGCATATATTAAGGAATCCTTGCAACCCTGGGATAAATCCCACTTGATCATGGTGTATGATCCTTTTAATGTTTCGTTGGATCCTGTTTGCTAGAAGTTTGTTGAGGATTTTTGCGTCTATGTTCATCAGTGGTATTGGTCTGTAATTTTCTTTTTTTGTGATATCTTTGTCTGGTTTTAGTATCAGGGCGATGGCGGCCTCGTAGGACGAGTTTGGGAGTGTTCCTCTCTCTGCAATTTTCTGGAAGAGTTTGAGAAGGATGGGTATTAGCTCTTCTCTAAATGTTAGAATTTGTCTGTGAAGCCGTCTTGTCCTGGACTTTTATTTGCTGGAAGATTTTTAATTAGAGTTTCAATTTCATTATTTGTGACTGGTCTGTTTATATTTGCTAATTCTTCCTGGTTCAGACTCGGAAAGTTGTACCTTTCCAAGAATTTGTCCGTTTCTTCCAGGTCGCCCATTTTATTGGCATATATTTGCTCGTAGTAGTCTCTTATGATCTTTTGTATTTCTGCTGCGTCGGTTGTAATCTCTCCTTTTTCCTTTCTAATTTTATTGATTTGAATACTTTCCCTTTTTTTCTTGTAATCTACAGATTCAATGCAATCCCCATCAAATTACCAATGGCATTTTTCACAGAATTAGAATAAAAATTTTTACAATTTGTATGGAAACACAAAAGACTGAATAGCCAAAGCCGTCTTGAAAAAGAAAAACGGAGCTGGAGGAATCAGGCTCCCAGACTTCTGACTATACTACAAAGCTACAGTAATCAGGGCAGTACAGTACTGGCACAAAACCAGAACTACAGATCAATGGTACAGGATAGAAAGCCCAGAGATAAACCCACACACATATGGTCACCTAATCTATGACGAAGGAGGCAAGAATATACAAGGGAGAAAAGACAGTCTCTTCAATAAGCGGTGCTGGGAAAACTGGATAGCCCCATGTAAAAGAATGAAATTAGAACACTACCAACACCATACAGAAAAATAAACTCAAAATGGATTAAAGACCTAAACGTAAGACCGGACACTATAAAACAACTCTTAGAGGACAACATATGAAAAACACTCTTTGACATAAATCACAGCAAGATCTTGTTTGACCCACCTCCTAGAGTAATGAAAATAAAAACAAAAATAAACAAATGGGGCCTAATGAAACTTAAACTTTTGCACAGCAAAGGAAACCATAAACAAGACGAAAAGACAACCTTCAGAATGGGAGAAAATATTTGCAAATGAAGCAACGGACAAAGGATTAATCTCCAAAATATAAAAGCGGCTCATGCAGCTCAATATCACAAAAACAAACAACCCAATCAAAAAAATGGCAGAAGACATAAATAGACATTCCTCCAAAGAAGACATACAGATGGCCAAGAGGCACACGAAAAGATGCTCAACATCACTAATAATTAGAGAAATGCAACTCCAAACTACAGTGAGGTATCACCTCCCACCAGTTAGAATGGGCATCATCAAAAAACCTACAAACAATAAATGCTGGAGAGGGTGTGAAGAAAAGGGAACCCTCTTGCACTGTGGGTGGGAATGTAAACTGATACAGTCACTATGAAGTACAGTATGGATGTTCATTAAAAAACTACAAATAGAACTACCATATGACCCAGCAATCCCACTACTGGGCATATACCCTGAGAAAACCATAATTCAAAAAGACACATATGCCCCAATATTCATTGCAGCACTATTTGGCCAGGACACGGAAACAACCTAAACGTACATCGAAAAACACACATACCCCAATATTCATTGCAGCACTATTTGTACATCGAAAGACACATATACCCCAATATTCACTGCAGCACTATTTGGCCAGGACACGGAAACAACCTAAATGTACATCGAAAGATGAAAGGATAAAGATGATGTGGTACATATATACAATGGAATATTACTCAGCCATAAAAAGGAACAAAGCTGGGTCATTTGTAGAGATGTGGATGAACCTAGAGTCTGTCATACAGAGTGAAGTCAGAAAGAGAAAAACAAATATCGTGTATTAACATGTATATATGGAATTTAGAAAAAAATGATACAGATGAACCTATTTGCTGGGCAGGAATAGAGACGCAGACAGAGAGAATGGACATGTGGACACAGGGGCCGGGGGGGAGGAGTGGGGAGGGGAGGTGGGACGAATTGGGAGATAAGGATTGACATATATACACTACCATGTGTAAAATAGATAGCTATTGGGAACCTGCTGTATAGTGCAGGGAGCTCAGCTCACAGCTCTGTGATGACCCAGATGGGTGAGATGGTGGGGGGAGTGGGAGGGAGGCCCTAGAGGGAGGGAATATATGTATACATATAGCGGATTCACTTCGTTGTACAGCAGAAACTTACACAACATTGTAAAGCAACTATACGCCAATTAAAAAAAATAAGAGTTAACGATTAGGAAACATGAAGGTGGAGAAAGAAAGAATAGCTGCTGGGCTGGGAAACTGGTAATGATTTAGACTATAAACCTGCCACATAGCAGGTTCCTTGAAAGATGTAAATAAAAGCCTGACACACATTCCTAGACTGTTTTTACGGGAAGCAGAGCCCCACCAGATGAAAACTGCTGACCACAAGCACATAGACCCTAGACTGGTTGAAACCAGAAGGCTGATGATGCTTGAAACTTCACCTTGATGCCGACCGATCTGATAATTGGGCACAAGCTCATCACACACCCTGCAGCCCCCTCCCTCACGCTGACTGCCTTTAAAACCCCTTCCCTGAAAGCCATCAGGGAGTTTGGGTCTTTTGAGCATAAGCTGCCCATTCTCCTTGCTTGGTGCCCTGCAATAAACGCTGTACTTTCCATCACCACAACCTGGCGTCAGCGGACTGGCTTTACTGCACACAGGGGAGCGGACCCAAGTTTGGTTAGGTAACATATATGCATTAACAAGCTGCCTCCCTCTCCAGCCTTCCATTTGTCTGTCTGTCTGTCTCTTTCTCTCCTTCCTTTGAGAGGATGAGCTGCACTGCTTCTTCTCAGCTGAAAGGAAAGCCTTTGCACCTGTCTCATCACAGACTCTCCCTTGGGGTCTCAGCAGAGATACCCCTCTGCCTCCAAGCTCTGGGGCCCGTGTCCAGGGGGATTTGGGTCTGGCCTCTTCTACCTTCTGAAGTAACTGTTTGGCTTCCAGTCAGATTTGGTTTACATTTGTATTAAAAATTGCCAAAATATATAGCATTCCTAACATGGTAAAATGGCTTGCACTGTAGGACACATATACAAGAAAAGAATATGACCAGAATTAGAAGAAAGATTTGATCCACCTGCTAACAATACTGTTACTTAATGATTATTAATCAAATAAAAGTACCTCACTCCCTCCTTCCCACCCACTCCGCTCCCACACACACTGAATGGTGCCCCTTGCCCAATACATGCCACAATGTCATGGTGATGAGCCATAGGGAAGTCCATGGAGCTCTCTAAAATGTTCATCAAAAAAAGCCCTTGGGGAAATTAAGAATATAACCACACAGTCAAGGAAATCCATAAGAGGGGAGTAATTTACCTACTTACCATTCGGTTTCCCTGCCGGAAAGCAAATAGAAACTAAAAATGCGTGGATCTTTAGAAAGGTATATATATATATTTTTTTTTCCTCTAGCTATTTTTATTATATTTATCTTTGGTGTTAGATTTTCACTGGGATGTGTTTAGGAGTGGATCTGACCTTCTTGTGATTTGATGGGTTTCCTGAGTCAGTTTCATTTCATCAGTTTGAGAAACGTCTCAGCCATTACCTCTTTCACGATTGCCTTTTTCTCGATATTGTCTTTTCTCCTGACATTCTCGTTCTGTGCTCCATGGCTCCTAATTTCCCATTTTTACCTCTCTTTCCCTCTTGGGACTGCATTATGAATAACTTCTTTAAATTTATTTCAGCTGACTAAACTTCTTTTCATCTATGTCTACTTGGCTATTAAATTGCTAAATACAACAGTGAAATCTTGACTACGGTCACTTTGGTCACTTTCACCTCGAAAATTAGTTGGTTCTTAGTCAAATCTGCCCAATCATGTAAAATCTCATGTCTGTTTCTTATCTTCTACGTTTATAACTTGAAACTCATTATTTTATAACCTTACATGCCACAATCACCGGGGGTGTGCTTCAGCTGTTACTTTTCAGCCTCTCTCAGCGCTTTGCTTCCATATATGGTTTTATCACTTTTTTTTCTAAGTTCCTTTTTTTCCCCCAGAACATTATCTGGGAAAATTCCTTGAGGCCTGGGTTACGGGTGAGATCCTCCAGAGAAGATCTGTTTCCTTTCGTCATGTGCCTGGGGCACAACCAACCTGGATTGCAGACAGCTCAATTTTCCACCTGAGGTTTTTCAAACCACCCATACAGTGTGATTTCAGGCTACAAACCTAGGTGCAGGGCATTTGGGTATGTGAACTCTCGTGCGAGAATATTTCCCTTCCATTCAGAATTAAGGGTGGAGACAGCCAATGTCCTCTGCTATCCCCTGGGGCTTTTTCCCACTTTATCCTCACTCTGAGGATATAGCTATTTGGGATCCTAACTTAATGTAAGTTGGGAGAGCCAGAGCCTCCAGTTAGACTTCCATTTTGGACAGACCAACTGAACCTCCCATTTGGGGCTTTTTTGTCTGTCTCCCGTGGCTACACAAACCAATGGTTAAGTTCACCTGACCCAGCACATGCCCGCAAGGGGTCACGACACCTCTGTGATACCCATTTTCATTTAGTCCATGGCTTCTACTTTTATCAACTCGTCAATGCCTTTTGAAGTATCTGTAAGTGGTTTAGCCAGCATTTTTTACTTTTAAGCAGGAAAGCTGTCATCAGGGTTCCTAGTCTGCTAAACAGCTGGATAAGGAAGACACAGAATTCTCTTTACCCCATAGCCCCAGGGACGTGTTTAACATCCTGCAATTGGCCGGAGGCTCGTTCACTGGAATATCGGCCTCTGGGGCTGGCCACGCGCCTGTAGCTGGTGCAACACACCAGTGATCATGAGTGAAGGGGAAACCGTACTGCAGAGTACACTTTTAGCTTTAAAGAGTTACTTAAGGGACTGAAGATGGGCCATTAACCCAGGCAGGACCCAGGGCCTGCATTATGTATTCAGTTCCTCCGGGTTAAGGGTATGGATGGGGCTGAGTGGAGACATTCCTATCAAGGTCAGGAAAAGCTCCTACTCGCTGGTCCTTCAACTAACGAAACGGCACCTGATATACTATTTGGATTCCCAGGACAGCATATTCAGTCTGAGAATTTTGCAGTAGTAGCCTCTATCCAAAGTAACCAGGAAGGTTGTTATTCCTGCTCCAGGAAGCAACTCTCCAGAGACTGCAGGCCTTCTTGAGGCGTGTGTGTCCTATGTCTTGGGAGAGAACACAGGGCTAGAATTCTCAGTGACAGTTTGGAGCCTTTGGTGATATCCAAATGGAGAAAAGACGAAAGGGCAACCAGGTCCTGGAGTAAAACTGAGACAGGCTGGGACCCTTTGCAGCAGCGCTTGCACCTGGACAGATATCTCCTCAAGCAATAAAATACAAAGAAACTATATGGGACTAAAAATAACCACATGCATGCACAGCTGGGACAAATTATGGACAAGAAGATACAAAAAGGCCAAAAAACCCAACTACCACTTCTGAAGAGCCAGGAGCAAAAACAGGGTACCAGGAGCAAAAGCAGGGTACTAGGCATGCACCTTGCACACACCACCACCAAAGGGGTGGGCAAAACACCGAAGCCACTCCTCTGGCATGACCTCTGGACCCAGCCCTACCCTCCCCCCTACCCTTACCCCATATAAGGAATCAGCTCGTCCCCCCTTGTGGAGGGAGTGAGGGAATCTGTTACTTGTTTTCATTCCCTCATGCTGCAGCAGGGGTCTCAATAAAGCCTTGCCTGGGCTTCCCTGGTGGCGCCGTGGTTGAGAGTCCGCCTGCCGATGCAGGGGACGCGGGTTCGTGCCCCGGTCCGGGAGGATCCCACGTGCCACGAAGCGGCTGGGCCCGTGAGCCACGGCCGCTGAGCCTGCGCGTCCAGAGCCTGTGCCCCGCGACGGGAGAGGCCACAGCAGTGAGAGGCCCGCGTACCGCAAGAAAATTTTTTAAATAAATAAATAAAGCCTTGACTGAATTTCTTGTCCGGCCTCTTATCAATTTCTTATCGACTTTTATTCCTCTCATCAACTTAAGGAAGGCCAAGACCCCTGGTCTGTATCAAAACAATGCCAGCAAGGCTGAGGGTTAGATAGCTTTTTGAGAAACGTATCAGCCTGTTACTGGGCTCTGGTGTAAGACCCAAAGGCTGACATTAGCCGTACAACCATGGGACCAGAACTGCCAATCGCTGCCTGAGAAACTGAGAGAGACTTCTATCAATGTGGAGGGGGCCCAGCAGAGCTCCATCATTACGTGGAGGTAAAACCAACGTGGGGGGCTGCCCAGACTCCTGACATTTGTGCCACACCCACTATTGAGCTGGGTGAGGCAGAGGATTGGACGTTAAGCGTGGGCCATAACCCACGGGTCTCCAGACGGCTTGGAGCTGATCTTGTACCTTAGCTGTTCCAAATGTTCCCCCCCATACATCCCATCCTAAATACCCAGTACCGATCAACCTGTGTCATAACAACAACAATAATATTTGACACATCCTATATGCTTCTTACATTCTACTGCTGTTCTGACCACATGTAGTCCTTATGATAATTTTATGTGGCTGTATTATTACTTCCTTTACCTTACAGATGAGAAACAGAGTCACAAAGAGCTTAAAAAACTTATTCAAGATGATACAACTCGTATGGGATGGAGTTGATATTCCAACCCTGGCAATCTGGTTCCTGAGTCTGTACTTTCAATTGCCACACTATTCTGCCGGGCACCATGCGGGGATGTTCCTGTCAAGCTAAATGCTGTGGGTAAGACAACCGTAGGTTAAATAGTCACTAAGCACTTACACTTTAAGTATTTCTTTTTACAGGACACGTGGACAAGGTTCAATTCTGTTAAAACAAGATAAAGCACAGGAGGAGAAATTGGCATTGTTATAAACTATTTTGGCTCCATTTGATTTGTGAACGACTGCTAACAAAGAATCAAGGGCAATACAACTGGGAACCTTGGAAATATAGGTTCACTGGCATCCAAAAGGTGTTACCAGTCTGGCATCAAAATATAGGTGTTTCCAAAGATTTTGAGGAGTGTAAATCAATACAGAGCATACTAGTCTCCAAAGACGGCCATGATTCCTCATCCTCCCACACCCACATCCTATTTCCTCTCTCCTTGAATCTGGCCTAGCCTTTTACTTGCTTTGATCAACATAATGTCATAGAAGTGATACTATGCATAAGCCTTAAAAAAAGGGCTGACAACGTTCACCTTTGTACTCTTGGAAGCTGGCCGTCCTCTAAGAAGCCCAACTATCCCTGAGATCACCATGCTGTGAGGAAGACCAGGCTAGCCAAGTGGAAAAGGCATACGGAGGCACCAGACATGTGAGTGAAACCTTCTTGGGCCTCTAGCCTAACCCAGCTGCTAGCTAACTGCAGCTACGTGGCACTACGATGGGGCAGAAAAATCACCAGCCCAGCCCTGCCCAGGATGCAGAATCAGGAGAAATAAGCAACTGTGCTTGTCTCAAGGCCCTAAGTTTTAGAGTGGTCTGTTACACAGCAAAAGATAACCAAAATACATAGATTAATGTGACAATATACAGTATAGCTTGTCAAATCTGCTGGAAGCATGCTGTATGTAAATAGCAACAGGAGAAAGCTGGTAGCTCAAATGAAGGTAGGAGAATAAAAAACTGAGGTGCTCTCGGTTTAGTCCTAGACAAGTAACTGTAAAATGATCATCACGTTGAAAATGCAGGAATGAATGAATGCCTGGCATAAAAAATCCTGCCCCATTCTAGAACTAAGCACTGCTGTAACTGGAGCTACCCGCCTGCCCCCGGACACTACCCTGTACCTGTGCCACCCCAGGCCCGGGTTCCAGTCTCTCTTTCAGGAAAGAAAACCCATCGACTTCTAAAAATAAGGATGGATCTGTGATTCTGGATCTCAGGGAGGGAAAAGCATGCCAGACACATCCTGTGAATGAGGCGTTTATCGGCACCAAAAAGAGACACACTGAGTGTAAAAACCCGCGAACACTAGGTCAAGAGGAGTGAAGAAAAAATCCTCGTGTCCACAAGGCTGCGAGGAAGAAAAGAACATAGGTCAAACATTAAGGCCTGGACCTAATCAGTTAATTGCAGGCTGCAAACAGAGGCAGATGGGCAGGCAAAGGGGGCTGAGCACTGACCCCCCACTTGAGACACTGGTAGAGGTTAACGCACATCCACTGTTCAGGGAGAAACAACACTGAGAGAAGGATCAGTGTCCAGTCTAGAGAGATGTCCAGCTTCCCCCCCGCTGTAGCCTCGTTGCTCAGTGTCAGGGGCTTTAAATACGGCAATCTCTCTCGGCCTGGATGCTGTAACTACAGCTTTCATCTGCAGGGAAGCGCTTCCTGACAAGGTCATGAGGAAGGCCTGGTAGGCCGAGCTGTAGCTGGGGCACTGCTGTGAGTATCGTATTCTTACCCAAGGTTGAGCAGTGGAGGGAAGGAAGTTAGATAGGAACTGCACCCAAAGATAACCTGACTTTCATTTTAGCGCTTCCCTTTGACTTGGTCCCATTTCAGGGTCCCATTTCACCCATTTTCTGTACACCGTAACTCAGTGGCTCCTTTTTAACACATATTTCACTTGATAATGACTGTAAACGGAGGATAATTTTCCATGGGAGGTATTCCATCAAAACGCAGTGAAGTAAGTCAACATTATATTACTCCTTGCATCAATCCATGTCCACTACCTAACTGATGCTCTGCTACAAAATCTTCAACCTGTTGTTAAGTGCGAATCTAAAAACGGCTTGCCTGTGACTGAGAAGGGCACATCTGATTCTTTTTTTTTATTTCGATGACATCTGCTGTTCTGTCTGCTCTATCATTACTTTCTAATATTCTGATTCTCAGGGGAGCAGAGGATCTCGCTTCGTCCTTTAACGAGTGAAAAACGGAAATATTCCATGCAGGGAGCAAAAGAATGGCCTTTGCACTTTCTCTCCCCATCATCTTGCCTCTTTGTTAGGCTATGAAAGAATGAATAAGAAAGTCGTTCTCTGCTGGTCATCCATAAGGAAATGCAGGTAGTCCTTGGAGGGAAGTGGGTTTTCCGAGTTTGCCTAGAGAGGACTGTGGACAGTCCACTGCCGGTCGAGGGAGTAGGGGAGCCTGAGCATCCTCTTCTTCTCTCCTCCATCTTTAATGTTTGATGGCAAAAAACAAACGAGGAAATCCAGAATATACGGGAGATGAGAGAGCCAAGAGACGAAGTTCAGCCAAATGGAAGGAAATTGGGTGTTGGAGGCGGACACACCTGGGTTCAAATGCCAGTTCTGCAGCTCACCAGCTGCGAGTACTTACTCAACATCTCTGAGCCTCAATTCTCTCTCCGGTAAAATCACTTCAGTTGCATAACTGCTTTGAGAAGTAAATACTTTATTGAAAGTGTTCGGCCCTCAGCAAATGGAGCTACCGTTATTATAATAATTACGACAGACATCAAGGCCACGTTCATTTACCACCAAAGAACCGTAGGATTATGTCTCTATTCTCCATGTACCTCCAACAATTCTCTACACTTCCTCCCTTCCTGCCTTCACTCCCTAACACCACATGCTCTACAATAGCTATACTTATCTTCCTGCTTGTGAAAGATCGAAATGACTTGGAACAAAGTCAACAGCAAGTACATATTTAGAAATTCACATATATACTTAGTGGGCAGAGTAGTCATAGTCAAACTCACAGGCTCCTTATAAAATTTCTGAAGGGAATTGGTCGAGATGCATCAAATGCCCTTACAAGTATATGCTGTCTGACACAGACATTCTATTTGGGGACGGGGGTTGGGGGAGGAGTACCATCTTTCATAGCCGAAAGAAGTGCTTCCAAAAACAAACCACTTTTTAAAATTTTCCAAAATATGTTAAATAAATATCATAAATTCAATCCACAAATTTGCTCTTGGGTCACTATTTTTTAAACAGCAAATTAGTTATTCTCTAAGAGAGGAGTACGCAGGTTTCAATGTTTATGTGAAGAAGCAGATATGAGAAATCTCTATTCATACAAAAATCCATGTACGTTATACACGTCCATTTACAAAAAATGTTCTTCAAGCTTCCCAAAACTCCAATTATTTGAGGAGATAAAGGTGATGAAGCTTCTTAGCACCAAATTCTAGAAGTTAGTCACAAATTTCTTTTTAAGTTTGCCGGAGTGAAGCTGGCACATAGGTCTCTATGTCAGACATCCTATTTTCAAGGGGTGTATGCTAAGGAAATATTAATGGACATGCACAAAAATTTAGTTATAAGACTGTTTACACACTTCTTCTTAATGATTAGGGTGGCAATATTCTTTATTGCCCAAACCTGGTCACGTTTGAGATAAAGAGGAAATGCTGTTAATCATTAAGCCAGGGGACAGAAGGGATAAACCAACAGTGCCAAATCGAAGCAATCTAAATGTCCAGCAGGGAGGATTAGTAAAATAATAACCATGTAACATTCTTAAAAAATATTAAAAGAGAAAATTCAGCCATATGGAAAGATGTACCTGATACATTAATAGAAAAAAATCAGATTGCAAACTAATACGCACAGTATGGTAACACTAAAAACACACACACTCGCAAGCACAGACCCACTCCCCACAATACGAGAGAGACAGTGCTAACAGGAGTTAACTCCTGGGTGGTGGGAATTGGGGCCATTTCTACCCATCATGAACGTGTATTACATTCGCAATTTCAGAAAAAAGTTGTTCTGTACAATTTCTTTTAGTCGGGTGTTGTCTTGAAAACTCTTGTCTCAGAACGTAACCTGTCCTCCAAAGCCTAAGGTGAATTTCCTAAGAATTTGAGCCTTTGGAGGGCCGAAATATTTATGCAACGTGTTAAACAGAGCTCAACCTCAATTCAGCGTTCACGACCATTTGCCCACGAGTATCAGTAATACAAATTCTGACATAGGTGAAGCAATAAAGCCCATAAAATTGCATCTCATTACGATCTCAGATTCTGGCCTTTGAAAATATTCCCAAACGGTTCTTTTCATCTCCTGGTACCACAAGCATTAAAAAGACACTTTGCGGGCTTCCCTGGGGGCGCAGTGGCTGAGAGTCCGCCTGCCGATGCAGGGGACACGGGGTCGTGCCCCGGTCCGGGAAGATCCCACGTGCCGCGGAGCGGCTGGGCCTGTGAGCCGTAGCTGCTGAGCCTGCGCGTCCGGAGCCTACGCTCCGCAACGGGAGAGGCCACAACAGCGAGAGGCCCGC
>RJWK010059421.1:0-13607 GCA_004363435.1 Platanista minor
GAACCCGTGTCCCCTGCATCGGCAGGCGGACTCTCATCCACTGCGCCACCAGGGAAGCCCTATGTAGCTTTTTTTTAAACTTCATTTTAAAATTTTCATCTATAGTTTTATCTTTAAATTTTAAATTTATAATCTAAAGATTATACTACTACTTGTATCAAGCTAATCTGATGTTTAATGGAAGAAGGTATATATATATTGTTTAGTCTGGTGTGTGGTACAAAGAAATTGCTTAATAAAGATCACGTTTTATTATTGATGCTGTTTTTGTTCTTGTTATGTATGACCTTTCTTCGTAGGACTGCCTGAGCAACATCCACTTGTATATACATTATTAGATTGTCAATGTTTACATAATGTAAATTATGAAATTATTAATGCAGTTCCCACATAGTCAAAGAGACTCTCTTAGTGTGTTATTATATGTACTAGAGTGTCATAGAAGTATATCATTTTAAAAATCTATATTTCTAAGGTTAAAACATTTACAAGAGATTTTCTGAGCACACTTAAAGTTGACATGTTCAGCACCTGTAAAATGTAGGTCATATATAGGTTGTGACTTTGAAGACATAAAGATCAATTTGGTAATGCATATTCATTCAAATCTCCATGAAAGGATTAAATAAATGAATGAGTTTCCTAATGAAGGTTAGGCTTCCTCCTTCCTCCCTACAGAGTATAACCTAAGTATAAACTGAAACCATGTAAAAAAAGAGAGTCTCTAATGCCAAATAACAGTGAGTCTCTAATACCATTTTTAAACAATTTTATGGCTTGACAAAGGGCATTATACGTACATTTTCTCTTCTAAAGAATTAAGCTTATCCTGCATGTCATTCTTTGCACAGATGTCCAAAGGGTTTGCTGCACTGAGGTGCTCTGGTTTACGGTTTCCTTCTCCTGCTGTCAGTGAGAAGTATATGCACAGGTCATCTCTAGGGATAGGATGCAAAGGACTAAGCTCACAGTGGACACAGGGGCAGACCTAGAGGAACATCACTGTGGCATGCTGCATGGATAGAGGTGAATGCAATATTATGGATACTTTTCACATATCTAAATTTTGAAATCCATAGCTAAACCTAGGCAGTTTATCGACAATGGATGCTGAATTTTTTCAAAAGTTGGAATACTATAACCTTTTGATCTTTCCATCTTTAGGTCATTTGCATGTAAGTAATGTTTTCACTTCTTGAAATTGCCTGAACAATTTCTTTCTTCTTGGCAAAATTTCCATTACTCCAGATAAAACAGTGATAGTCTGTCATTTCTCTATTAATATTTCCACTAAACTATTTATCTAAACTGCTTTGAAAATACAGTGACCTGGAATCTTTCTTGTTATGGAATTTGTCTTTGCATTTGTTAAGACTAGGTGTTAAACAACCTAACTTATGTTAAAATGTGTGAGAATATAAAAGTATGGATGGATTGGAAGTTTGATTGTATATCTTAAAGGTGATTTTTTTCTGTATGCTAAACATATTTTCATAGGTCTGCCTAAGAAATCAGGAGGACTCACTATTCAGCCTACCTCATCAACCATTATTAAGCACCACATGAGAAAGTCAAGTATTCCCAGGGACTCTTTTTTTAATTCAGATAGTGCTCCATACTTATTTAAGTTTCTATAAATCAATAAGCACCTTACATGTTTATTAGCACATCTGGATGCTGGCTATTAGAGTTTTACAGGCATTCTAGAAGCAGCATTGTTTAGTATTCATATTTGGTGTTCATATAAAGCACAGGGTATTTTCAAGCAATTTACAAGCTGTCAGGGCTCAGGAGCCACTGATCGAAATTTATTGTAAATTGAAGAACAGGAGAAGGTAAGACAGAAAGAACTAAATGGAGAAATGTGGCTTGTAGCCAAGAAATAAATTCTTACATAGTATTTGCTGCTCATGTGCTCTAGAAAATTAGGTAGATTGTAGAGTATTGAATACATTTTCCAGAAACTACAGGAATAGAGAAACCAAGGAGATAGAAATTCTCCTGGAGGCTGAGAGGGCATTGATTATCATCTGGTTACTCATTCATTACCTTTAACCTGTCTCTCTAAGTTTGAAACTATGCTTTAAAAGAGTTGGAGATTAAAAACAAAGAGCAAGGAAATCAGAAGAAATCTATTGCTGAAGACAAGGTAGAGATGATACTGGCATGAGTGGGGTTAAACACACACACTTGCACACATAATTAGACCCTATAACTGGGAGGTTTTGAGATGAAGGAGGGGCCTATTAATGATAAGGTCAGAACATCAGGCATAAACTGGGGCTGGCCCTATGCACCTTCAGAGAACAAGCCCCCTGTATAAATTATGAGCACGTTCTCTAACCTACTAATAGCACTAATAAAACTCAACTAAATCATTCACAGTTTTGCATCAAACCACCTTACAGACACATTTATTTTGAGGTAATTCATCACAGCATTTTTTTAAATCAACATTTGTTTCATATCAAATGTAACTATTTAGAGCCATACCTCAGTGTTAATATGGGATTCACAGAAAGCTTTCTCTCTGCCCCCTAAGTGTTCTTGTCCTTACTTTTGTCTCTGTTCATGTATAGTTTAATTTGTGCCACAGGAAAGACATACTCTGATTTGCAGTGATTTTAATAACTTACCTGTAGGCAAATTTTAAAAAGGAAATACCTGCAGACACCTGCCACGAGGTACATTTATGGTGAGGCACAGCCACATTCATTTGACATTACTGTTTTGTGGGTTATATTTCCAGTTGATGTGCTTCAGATTTTTTTTTTTCAGCTCTATTAGTCTGTACTTTTCAAACTGAAAAACATTTACTTGTTTTTGAACCAGATGCCTGACCCTTTTAGGTTCACACATTTTTTTTCCATTTCATCACTATTTATTTTCTTTTTACATAACTCTACTATTGATAAAGTTATGTCACCGTCACTGTCTTCTGCTGTTCCTTTTACTTCATGTAAAATGAGTTTTCAAGAAGATGATAGACATTAGCCTCAACTGAATGTTTTCTCACATGCACATTTTCATGTATAGTTTTGTTTCAATTATCATGTGCAAAGCTCTGCTTAACTCAAAAAATAAAATATCTTTTAAATCAAGTAAGAAATTTATATTGAATATGTAAGTAGCCATCTGGATTTGGGTAACAATTCTGTAATAAGTTGTTACCTACATCTGCTGCATTAAGAAGGGGTGTGGTTAAATTAACTGATACAGAGACTGGTCCTCTTGCCGAAGCATGAACTTTGTGGTTGACTGGGATGCCGTTCCTACCATTACAAACACTATCTAGTTAGTTGGGGCTTTTAAATAGAAAGTTTAGACAAAAGAGTATTATTTGGGAACAATTCAAACCACATACAATGGTTTGCCATCCCCTGAATGTGCTATGTTGTTTTACATCACCATGGGATTCTCTCTGCCTGAAGGAATGTATGCTACTTCCTCAACTTCATTAACTCCTTGCCAGCTTCATGACTCAACCTAGATGGTACTTATAATAAAGTGAGTTTCTTCAAACTTGGTTTGTTCATTTTCCCTTCCCTCTTTGGTGGAACACTCTTTCCTTCTCTTTTTTTCTAAACCCCATAGGAAACACTTCTTTCAGTGTAAGAAAGTTCAGGCTTTAGGGCAACGACCCTAGTCCTTAACCTCACAAAATGAAACAAAATTTTCTACATGGTGCTTACTCCATCTCTTCTGAGCATCCTTTGACCCCAATAAAGTGGTCTGTCTTAAGTACTGTCTCTGTAATTTTGCTTTTAACTCTCTATTGCACACATTGTTCTAGACACTATTAACTTTTATAAAAAAAACGCTATTGATTCATTTCTGAACTCAGAGATTACATGAAATGCTAGCAAGCATCTTCCAGTACCTCTCACAATCCTTGCTTATGTGTATGTATTTTAGTATCTTGCCAATCTTCCTGCATATTATTATGCAAATACAATGGTTGCTTATTAACTCTTATAAGACCAACATTATTTCTTCCACAGTTATCGAAAATTTAGCCTTCCAGTTACAGAAGTATGTACCTCATGTTGAGGTATCCTCTAATTTGCCCTTATACACCATTTTTTCCCCTTTAGCTCCTGGTAAGATGTTCACTGATGTTAAGAAAAGACAAATTCCATCATAACAAACTTCAAGAACCAGTGTAAACCTCATCTGAGAATTAAACAAGTTAGCCAATGAGTGAGGTTTGGTAATTTTTTTGTGTATAGGATTTGTCTCATGGCAATAATGAAATGGTACCTTAACATGATAATGTTGGTACAGTGAACACTAGGGAGAAAATAGGCAAGCAAAACCAACCCACTTTGTAAACACTCAACCCAACCTGGTGGAGTAATTAGTTAATCCAAGTACCAATTAAAGCTGCAGAAGAATAATTGATCCTGTGACATCCGTAGTCAGGCTGATTGTATTTAACTTAAATGTGTGAATAGTACTGTAGTCCCAGGCCATTTCTGCCCAGTCAAATGAGAGGTACATGATGGAAACTGGTTTAGCTAATTCAAGACCATACTGGCCATATTACCTGAAAATTAACATGTAGGCTTTAGTCAGTTAATTAAAAAATTAAATACATAAACAACATCAGTATCAGCATCTAAACAAAATACTACCGTAGACTCAGAGAACATTATACTGTCTACATTTTGCCAGCTCTAATAAGGTGTGACAGACTGGAATTTTCAGTGTCCCTTATAAAAGCAGGGCAAGTCCAAGTTCTGCAGAGTACAAAATCATGCTAACTCTGTACATTAAAGATTTTGTTAGGGAAAAAAATATCAAGAACATAATAGTAATTAACTAGGATCAAAGTTACAGGTTATTACATATCATGTTTTACAACAACCTTAAAAGGCAGTTACTCTTATTATTTCTATTTAAAGATACAGGAAACTAAAGAACAGAGGATGCTTGCAGTTTGCAAAGGGTGTCTGTCAGTCATTGGTAGAAGCAAGATTCGTGCCATAGATATTATAGCTACAGAGAACACGCTCTTAAGACATAGGTTATAGCTCCCCTGTTCGACTTATGTGCCCCAATTTCCTCCGGCTCCAGACTTATATATTTTGATGCAGGGGGAACTGCGTCAACAAGATAAAGGACTTTATTCACGATTTAGGACAATAAAAGAATAAACTACACTACTTTGCATTGATGGAAGGAATTTTCTCCTCAACCAATACTCATTTCTATATTTCTAGCTGGGTATCATCATCAGAACTGACAAAGCTGGGGCTACCTTAAAATTTGCTGTGTCTTCCATTAAGTCAAATGTATTAATCCTCATACTCTACCAGCTCTCTTAAAATCCCTTTCAAAAACAAAGAGGAATCAGTAAAATCTAGAATACTAATATGGTTGATGATATTAGAGATGAATGAAGCTTTCTGAGGAAATAATACATAAAGTGCATTTTTTCATAATTTTTTTCTTTTGCCTTAAATTTCTGAACTGGAAGACAAAGATAATGTATGCAACTGAAATGTATGTATGTGCTTTCTATTGGATAATACATATCACGCTATGTTCAGGGATAAGGCACTTAAAATGTCCAAATTATAACATCTCTATTTTAAGTCAGTTAGTTTACTTTATTCTAAATTTAGCCAATATTTTATTCAAAATTAAGCCAATGGTCTCTGAACTTGGTGCCTCAACTTTCACAATATATTTTTCTATGTAACCACAAAACGTAAAATTTTGTACAAAATCATACATATAAATTTTAAATAAGTATTCCTTGGAAAGACATTTAGCATCAGTTTGATTCATATATATATTATAGGATGGCAGTGAGTCATGCCTAAGGCATGGGTAATAGCATAATAGCATTCAGAAACCTCTGCCAAGATTCTGTTGATCTGCTACTCCACATTCTTTCCTGAATGTTCATTAAACTACATTGGTTTATTTCTTTCACTCACAATAAAATTTCATAGTACCAACTGATCTTTTTCCAAAGGACTAATTTAAGCAAGTCAGTTCTTTGATCCTTACCCTTTTGTTCAGAGTTATGGTTAAACATGCAAAGGATGTTGTTTGTTCTAATAGGTACTGTATAAGTCACCTTAGGTTTTAAAAAAGAAAGACACAATATAAATCTTATATATGTGTCTTGCTCCTAATTGGGACTTCCAATGAGCAGAAAACTCAAGGATGAATCCTCAAAGAATTTTTTTTTTTTCCTACACTGCTCCCAGTGATTCACTGTACCTGTACAGGCGGAAGTAAAACCTATCAGGTTCCCAGTAAAACTGGATGAGTTTTAGAACACATTCTATTACTGCTCACTTAAGACATGCGTTACACTGCAGTTATTATGACAGTCAATAAAAGCTAACTAAATTCATTTCCACAAAACTCAAGTTTTTAACTAACTTGTCAGTGTTTAAGCACACGCCGTTGTTAGTGCCATCTATTAGTTGACTTTGCAAGTATCCTTTTATCTGGATGTTAAAATAGAAAATTATTATCAACATTTCTGAAAAGTAGAAAATTGAAAATACTGAAGCAATGGCCAATGTAAATAATAATAAATGAAATTATGCAATAATTAAAAGAATAATGGGATAAACATATTGCTTTTCAAATTATTCTCATTTGTACTTTGAAATATTAAAAGTTAGACTACAATTAGAAAAAATTTTCTTTCTATTCAGTTAGCTTTAATGAAAAAACTAAATCCTTTGTCTGTACTTTTATTTACTGGTTTTACTAAATAGATTTGAATATTTATATTGCAATTTCCTCTTAGCATTTGCTTTTCTCATATATAAAGATATCTGCTGAGAAAAAAAACACTCAAATTATCTAATATTAATTTCTGTGCAGCATACTTCTAGAAGTAAATAATTTATTCAAAACTACCAATTCTGGGGCTTCCCTGGTGGCGCAGTGGTTGAGAGTCCGCCTGCCGATGCAGGGGACATGGGTTCGTGCCCCGGTCCGGGAAAATCCCACATGCCGCGGAGCGGCTAGGCCAGTGAGCCATGGCCGCTGAGCCTGCGCGTACAGAGACTGTGCTCCGCAACGGGAGAGGCCACAACAGTGAGAGGCCCACGTACCACAAAAAAAAAAAAAACCCCTACCAATTCTGGAACAATAAAAGCATCTAACATATGATACTATCCTTGTTGGTAAAATCTTTCACAATAGTCATGCAGTCAGTGTTTATTTGTTCAGCAAATGTGTGTTTAGCTCCTAGTTAATAAGAGAAATGAAACATATGTGGTCATTACACAACCAAGGAAGAAACAAGGGGAGGGAATAGAGAGAGAGAGGGAAGGGGAAGAGGAGAAATATTATAAGGTGGGTGAAGTGCTGTGATAGAAATAAAAAGACTGATGATGAAAAAAATCTACCTGGTATACTTGGGTGGAGAGAAAGAGTCCCTTCCACTTTTGATATTGCATGACAAGTATCTCTGATTATTATATTCCAATTGTTGGAAGACAATGCTAATTTCAGAGGTAAGTTTCATAATGGTGATCTAATATTAAATCATCCCTTTTTCTTACACCTGTAAATGACTACAATGAGGTTTCATTTGCTGGCCACACAGGAGTCCCTGATTCAATTGATGATCTGCATTACTACTGGGAAACTCCTCCAAGAGATTTGGACCAACAATTCATAAATAAATTAACTTTTGGAAAAATTTATATTAGAACCATATACAGGCATACCTTGTTTTATTGTGCTTTCCTCTATTACACCTCACAGATACTGTGTTTTTTACAAATTGAAGGTATGCAGCAACCCTGCACTGAACAAGTCTATTGGCACCATTTTTCCAACAGCATTTGCTCACTTAGTGTCTTTGTGTCACTTTCTGGTAATTCTTGCAATATTTCAAACTTTTCATTATTATTATAATTGTAATTTGTGATCAGTGTTCTCAGATGTTGCTATTGTGATTGTTTTGGGGCTCCACCAGCTGTGCCCATATAACATGGTGAACTTAATCCTTATATGCTGTGGGTATTCTGACTGCTCCACTTACCAGCTGTTTCCTTATCTATCTCCCTCTCCTTGGTCCTCCCTATTTCCTGAGACACAACAATATTACAATTAGGCCAATTAACAACCCTAGAAGGGCCTCTAAATGTTCAAGTGAAAGGAAGAGTGGCAAGTCTCTCACTTAAAATCAAAAGCTGGAAATGGTTAAGCTTAGTGAGGAAGGCATGTTGAAAGCCAAGATAGGCCAAAAGCTAGGCCTCCTGCACCAAACAGTTAGCCAAGCTGTAAATGGAAAGGAAAAATTCTTGAAGAAAATTAAAAGTGCTACTCTAGGGAAGACAACAGTGATTAGAAAGTGAAACAGCCTTATTGCTGATATGGAGAGAGTTTGAGCGGTCTGGATCAAAGATCAAAGCAGCCACAACATTCCCTTAAGCCAAATCTAATTCAGAGTAATGGCTTGTCTTCAATTCTGTGAAAGCCGAGTGAGGTGAGGAAGCTGAAAAAGAAAAGTCTGAAGCTACCAGAGGTTGTTTCATGAGGGTTAAGGAAAGAAGCTGTCTCTATAACAAAAAAGTGACGGGAACAGCATGCACTAATGTAGAAGCTGCAGCAAGTCATCCAGATCTAGCTAAGACAATGAAGGAAGATGGCTATACTAAACAACAGGTTTCCAATGTAGGTAAAATAGCCTTTTATTGGAAAAAGATGCCACTTAGGACTTTCATAGCTAGAGAGAAGAAGCCAATGCCTGGCTTCAAATTTTCAAAGGACAAACTGCCTCTCTTGTTAGAAGTTAATGCAGCTGGTGACTTTAAATTGAAACCAATGCTCATTTACCATTCCCCAAATCCTTGAGCTCTAAAAAATTATGCTAAGTCTACTTTGCTGTGTTCCAAAAATGGAATAATAAAGCCTGGATGATACCACATCTGTTTACAACATGATTAATTGAAATATTTTAAGCTCACTGCTGAAACAAACTGCTCAGAAAAACAAATTCTTTTCAAAATATTACTGTTCTTTGACAATATACCTTATCACCCAGGAGCTCTGATGGAGATGTACAATAAAATTCATGTTGTTTTTATGCCTGCTAATACAATATCCAGTCTGCAGCCCATGGATCAAGGAGTAATTTTGATTTTCAAGTCTTATTATTTAAGGAATACATTTTGTAAGGCTATGGATGCTGTAGATAGAGATTCCTCTAATGAATTTGGGCAAAGTCAATTGAAAACATTCTGGAAAAGACTGACCATTCTAGATGTCATGAAGAATGTTCATGACTAACGGGAAGAAGTCAATATATCAACGTAAACAGGAGTTTGGAAGAACTTGATCCCAACCCTCGTGGATGACTTTGAGGGGTTCAATACTTCAGTGAAAGAAGTAACTGTCTGTAGATATGGTAGTAATAGCAAATCAACTAGAATTAGAAATTGAGCATGAAGGTGTGACTGAATTGTTGCAATCTCATGATAAAACTTTAATGAATGAGGAGTTGCTTCCTACGGATGAGCAAAGAAAGTGGTTTCTTTAGAGGGAATCTATTCCTGGTGAATAAAGGGAATTTCTACTTTAGGTAAAAAGATATTGATCAGTATTGCATGCTACAGAGAAATCATTCGTGGAAGGAAGACTGAATCAATGCACTAAACTTTCTTGTTGTCTTATTTTAAGAAATTGCCACAGCTAGCCGTAACTTCAGCAACCAGCACCCTGATGAGTCAGCAGCCATTAACAAGACCCTCCACCAACAAAAATATTACAACTTGCTGAAGGCTCAGATGATGGTTAGCATTTTTTAGCAATAAGGTATTTTTAATTAAGGTGCGCACATTTTCTTTTAGACATAATTCTATTGTACACATAATAGACTGCAGTGTAGTATAAACATAACTTTTATATGAACTGAGAAACCAAAAAATTTTTGTGAATCACTTTATTATGATATTCACTTTATTGTGGTGGTCTGGTATACCTCCAAGTTATGCCTGTATGTTCCATTTTACACACACACTACATACTGTTGAAAAGAACAACAGACAAATTTGCAATTTACTGAGTTCCTGTAGGAAATTTTACTCTAGAGATACTTCGTGTTAATAGCATTTTAAATGTTGCAGCCTATATAAAATCACAGTATATAAAAGTGACATCATATAAACAAATACAAGTTGTAAGCTAGGAGTAGTTACAGTAAATAGACTATAACAGCATCCAGTTGAAATTAGATATCAGAAACCCTAAGTATATATTCTTCCTTTTATCTTATTAGCTATGTGACAGCAAGCATTAGGAAATAGTTTCTTAGTAGTGAGTGGCCTGATGCACACACACACACACACACACACACAAACAAAACTTTATAATTATACAAATGTATCATAAACATAGGTTAAGCTATAAATCTTTAACTAATATAAAAAGAAATAAAAATAGTTTAAAACTTTGGAGAGTTATTTTAAAAACCAAAGAGATAAATTGCTAGAGATATATCAAAAAGTCTAATAGATCAAATCAAAATCATCTAGAAAATTCCCTGTTATAAAAAATGATAAAGTTTTCCTAAACTAAATAGTATAATAACCAGATATGTTGATAATCCACAGTTCATTAGCATTATAGACATAATATAATCTATAACAATTTAAATTTCATGTTTCTTTTACAATTTGTTAGTCATACCAATGACCAGTGATTAGAATAGACAAAGCCAATCATTTCATGGCTCTGTGTTTTGTTGAAATCATAAATATGCAGCACTAGGTTTTAAAAGCACAGACATGTAACTAAATTAAATAACATTTTATAAGCCAAGATCTACTACTTGGTGCTTCTCTGCAACTCTGGCCTTAAAACACTTTATTTTCCTTCCTAATTGAGGATTTCAAAGTTAATAAATGGCACCATCTGCATTTTTTTTCCAGTTGTACTTGGTGCTTTGTATAGCACAATTTATATTTATTTATATTATTCATTTATATTTATCATAATAAATAAATAACAAAATATTTATTCATTTCAAAAGTCATTAAAATCTTCTTTTAAAATAAGAAGACACATGGAATCCTTACGTACAAACACATGTAATATGGAGAGAGGGAGGGAGAGAGGGAGGGAGAAGAAAGGGGAGAGGAGAGAATATAAGTAAAAAGCAAATCTGACATTTTCTCACACACACACTTGGACAGTAATTTATAGTAATAAACATTCTCAAGATTCTTAACGTGAGGATTTGGAAGAGGGATAAAGAAAGTTGAATTTTTTTTCTAGAAGATCAAAAGACAAGATGCAGCTTTGAATTTACAAAAGTTTGCGTATGGAAGAGTAAAAGTAAACATACACTTACATGTTTAGACAAGATTGAAATCAGTGCAGATACTCTCTCCTTGATGTTAATGGATATTGTAAACATTAAAAATAAATATAAATTTATAATAATTTTATTCAAATCAAAGTTGATATATATGAATTTCATCATTAGCCCTATTTATTAATGCCTGACTAAACAGAACCTGCATGTCACTATCTAATATCCGTATTTGATGACTTTTGAGATGAAAGACACCATGGAGACTACATATTAGGAATAAAATCATTGCTAATCATTTCAAGTATGCCTCTCATTTACTTAGCATAATTAATGATCTTATAATCAAAAAATTAAACTTTAACAGAAAATATGTATCATGTTTTGCTTTTCATATGTATGTATGGCATTGAACAAAATTTATCACAAAGGGGTGTATAGAATTGCTCTTCTTTTTCTCACCTCACCTTCTATTCTGTCCTCATATTAAGTCAACTAATTCTTTGTCAGTTGAGCAGCTATGTTTTCTAACACATTGTCATATAATTATGTTAGGTACATTATTCCTCTGTGGGCCTACATATGAGAAATTTATGTTAAAATGGTCACTGAAGCTATATTTCCCTCTTATGCATTATTGAATAAACACCTCTCTATCGAGGAGAGACAAGATGGCGGAAGAGTAATACGCGGTCTCCTCACAGATACACCAGAAATACATCTACACGTGGAACAACTCCTGCAGAAAACCTACTGAACGCTGGCAGAAGACCTCAGACCTCCCAAAAGGCAAGAAACTCCCCACGTGGCTGGGTAGGGCAAACGAAAAAAGAAAAAACAGAGACAGAGGGATAGGAACGGGACAGGAATCAGTGGGAGGGAGCTGTGAAGCAGGAAAGGTTTCCACACACTAGGAAGCCCCTTCGCAGGCGGAGACTGCGGGTGGCGGAGGGGGAAAGCTTCGGGGCCGCGGAGGAGAGCACAGCAACAGGGGCGCTGAGGGCAAAGTGGAGAGATTCCCGTATGGAGGATCGGCGCCAACCGGCACTCACCAGTCCGAGAGGCTTGTCTGCTCCCCCGCCGGAGCGGGCGGGGCTGGGAGCTGAGGCTCGGGCTTCGGTCGGAGAGCAGGGAGAGGACTGGGGTTGGCGGCGTGAACACAGCCGGCAGGGAGTCCGGGAGAAGTCTGGACCTGAGGAGGAGGCAAGAGACTTTTTCTTTCCTCTTTGTTTCCTGGTGCGCGAGGAGACAGGATTGGGAGCGCTGCTTAAAGGAGCTCCAGAGACGGGCGTGAGCCGCGGCTACCAGCGCGGACCCCAGAGACGGCCTGAGGCACTAGGGCTGCTGCTGCCGCCACCAGGAAGCCTGTGTGCGAGCACGGGCCACTCTCCACACCTCCCCTCCCGGAGCCTGTGCAGCCCTTCAACGCCAGGGTCCCGTGATCCAGGGACGGCTTCCCCAGGAGAACGCACAGCGCGCCTCAGGCTGGTGCAACGTCCCGCCGGCCTCTGCCGCCGCAGGCTCGCCCCGCACTCCGTGCCCCTCCCGCCCCCGACCTGAGTGAGCCAGAGCTCCCGAGTCAGCGGCTCCTTTAACCCCGTCCTGTCTGAGCGAAAAACAGGACGACCCCTCCGGCGAGCTACACGCAGAGGCGGGGCCAAATCCAAAGCTGAGCCCCGGGAGCTGTGGGAACAAAGAAGAGAAAGGGATATCTTTCCCAGCAGCCTCAGGAGCAGCGGATTAAATGCCCACAGTCAACTTGATGTACCCTGCATCTGTGGAATACATGAATAGACGGAGAATCATCCCAAGTTGAGGAGGTGGACTTTGAGAGCAAGATTTTTTTTTTCCCCCTTTTCCTCTTTTTATGAGTGTGTAAGTATATTCTTCTGTGTGAGATTTTGTCTGTATAGCTCTGCTTTCACCATTTGTCCTAGGGTTCTATCTTTCTGGGGGTTTTTTTTGTTTGTTTTTTTTTAACTTTTAAAAAGATTTTTTTCTATCTTAATAATTTTTTAATTTAATAACCTTATCTTATTTTATCTAACATTATTCTATTTTATCCTTTCTGTCTTCCTTCCTTCCTCCCTCCCTCCCTCCCTCCCCCCCCTTTCTTTCTTTCTTCCTTTCTACTTTTTCTCCCTTTTATTCTGAGCCGTGTGGATGAAAGCCTCTTGGTGCTGTAGCCAGGAGTCAGTGCTGTGCCTCTGAGGTGGGAGAGCCAACTTCAGGACACTGGTCTACAAGAGACCTCCCAACCCCACATAATATCAAACGGTGAAAATCTCCCAGAGATCTCCATCTCAACACA
>RJWK010059422.1:0-13606 GCA_004363435.1 Platanista minor
TCTCTGCGATGACTGTAATTGCAAGTCTCTTTCCCCAGCGGGCAGCGGGTCTGACCCGGGCAGGGCAGGGCAGGCCTGCTGGAGTTCTGTTCCTGGCTCTGGGATCTGAACCCACAGCTCAGAAGTCCTGGGACCACTACTATGCTGTGTGTCTATAGACAAGTCACTTGCCCTCTCTGGGCCATCTCTAGGGTGCAGCCGCCTAACTCGATGAAACAAAGAGGTAGTAAGAGAGATTTCTGAGGACCTTTCAGGAGTCCCAAAGGAGGGGGTGTGGGCCTGGTCCCCCACCCTCCCTCCCGCTCCCCTCCCTGGCAGGTCGCAGAGCGAGAACGTGACTCATGCGCTCCCGGCACCCAGTTTCAGCCTTGGCCGCCCCAGCCCCGGGCCTTTCCTTTGCTGTTTACTCGAAGGAGCAGGTGTACCTGGGTCACCTCGCCGCGGGTGGGAGAGATGACGGGCTCCGAGCCCGGTGACACGGGCGCCATCTGACCCCATCCCTGCGGGTGGCCTGAGGCCGGCACGGGGGTCTGGGCTCCCCAGCAAGGGGAGAGGTGGGAGGGGCAAGCGGAGGGTGCCGCCCCTGCCAAGGCCCGTCGGCAGGTCTCACCCTCCACCTCCTCCCGCCCCTGCCAGGTGCGGAGTCCCCAGCTATCTGCTTGTAATCTCTCTCCGTCTTCCGGCCTCTGTGGCCATCGTGGTTTCAGTTGTCACACGCGCACACACGCACACACCCCAGAGCTGCTTCTCACGTTGAGCTGAGAAGGGCAGACCCACCCAGCCGTGCCAAGAAAGGAGGGCAGGGTGTGTGTGTGGGGGGGGCGGCAGGGGGCCAGCAGCCCAAGTGAACCCGGGGTGGAGGAGGGTCGGGAGAGGCGCGCTCCGGGAAGCCTGGGAGCTGTGGTCACGGGCTGTGAGTCCGGGGCCTGGCTCGGCCACCACCTCTCCCTGTGACCTCGGTCACGTCATTGCTCCCCGTGCCTCGTTCTCCCCGTCTGTTCAAGGCGGGGGCTCGCTGGGTGAGCTGGGGGCCTTCATGACCCAGAGCCCAAAGCTCCTGCGTCTCTGAAAGGGGACAGACACTGTCGGCTGTCGCAGAACAAGGCGAGAGCTGGCCCTTCCCGTGTGGGTGGCCCAAGACAACCCCCGCTCCAGACCACAGAGCGGGCGGCAGAGCCAGGCAGGTGGAAAATTCCCCCTGGCGTTCTGCCCAGACGCTGTGCCCGCCTGGCGGGCGGGAGCCGGGTCTAGGGTACCGGCAGACAGTCTGGCAGCCACAGGGAGCTGGCCAGGGCCTCCCCAGCTCAGCGCCGCCCCCACCCCCAGACACAGAACTTGTGTTCTGCTCAGGTAGGCAGACAGAGGCGAGGAGGAGTGATGGCGAGGCTCTCGGTGGTTTGCTGAAACCCTGGAGCTTCTTAGAAGTTGCAGGCCGGAGTCAAGATGGTTGTACGAGGTCCTCCCCGTCCCCAAGACGAGTGGCCCCAGGACCCTAATGGAGGCCTGGCGGCGGCAGCTGTTTGAGTAGACAGGCAGACAGAGGGTTTTGTCAGGTGTGGAGAGGCGGATGTCCCTGTGTCTGCTCCTGCTGGCTGCGGGCCTCCACCTGGTGACCTTGGGCAGTGCACATCCCTGTCGCGGCCTTGCTTTGTCCATTTGGGACCGGGGACAGCCGTCAGGCCTGCCATCCTGGAAGGGCCTGGGAAGTGAAAAGCTCTGTGGGTGCACATGACGTGGGACTGGGAGGCAGGACGTGTCCCCTGGGCCGCAAGCCTAGGGGTCCCTTGTGTCTGAAAAGCCAGGGTGCAGGACCCTTGCACCTGCCTCTCTCCTCTTCTCTGCCAGAGCCTCAGAAGATTGCCAAGTTACCATGACAACACCTCCCTGCCCATCTCCCTGGAGGCCCTTCCCAGAGCCCGGAGCTGGTTTCTAGAATGTTTACCCACAAACATTTTTATGCTGCTGGTCAGTTCGGGTGGGTCTTTGGGAACTGAGGAAACCCCTTTGTGTCTTTGCCAGGTTTCAGTCAGCTGGCAAGCTGCCCCCTCGAATCGCTCCCACGTGGGGCCGTTGGACCCGGGTGGGCTGCAGCGTCAAGGTGAGGTCGAGGTGAACCCACGCCCCACCAGGGAGACCACCCAGAGGACATGTCCCACTGACCCGGAGTCAGCAGCCTGCGAGTGTCACTGCCGACGCGGGGAACATTGTCCGTCTGCGCTGGCAGAGAAGGCGGTAAAGATAAGGCAGGGCATGACCCCAGCTCCATGACTGCTGCTCCAGGAGCCCAACTGCCGCGACTCACTGACAGCCAATCAGGAGGCTGGGCCAGATGCCTTTTCCAGCCAGACACACCTGTAACACGCCAGCCATCTGTTGGACCACACCCCTGCCCCAGCCGTTCCGGAGAGAAATATAAATCTCCGTATACAGCTGCATATGGCAAGCTCTGTGAGTCTGCCATGGAGGGCGACACACACTGCCCTCTACTGAGCACAGAGGCCCACAGACGCATACATGTGCACCTGCACAAGTGAGATGGGTGCTCCCTCCTGCCTCTGCCAGTGTTGCCGCCATCTCCATTTCCCTCCACCCCCTGGTGGAGATGGGCAAAGGGAAAAGGTCCAGCAGGTTGCAGTGTCCAGTGCCAGCTTTCTATGGACCGTTAGGCCAACAGGGGTCCGGAATTTTCCCTCATCCTCTGAAAAAACAAAAAACAACCAACAAAAGCAAGCAGGCAAAAAATCAACTAGGTGCAGTCCACGGAAGTTCCTCTGGGAATTCTGGGGTTGGAAGGGAATGAGAGTTCCCCTAGCAAAGCCACGTTTCATAGGTGAGGGCCGGGGGCCAGTGAGGGTCCTCTCCCCAGGGGAGGCGGGAGGCCCGTGCTGTTGGCCAGGGCGTCTTGCCCAAGTTCCAGGAGCCCGACCAGACTTTGGCCTTGTGGGCCCACCCTGGAGGGCGTCCTGGGCAGTGGCACTCAGACACCCCCAGATGGAGACCTGGAGAAAGGCAACGCATCCTGGGACACGCCGAGGGCCAGGAGAACGGGATCTCCTGTCGGTTCTGCCATCAGAGGACCAGGCTGAGCCCAGGGGCTGCTGCTGGTTCATACGAACGTGGCTGCATGCGGAGGGATGTCCATACAGGGAGACGGGCACAATCTAGGTCGGTTTCGGGGTAACCCCGGAGGGTTGAGGAAACCCACACTCACATTTTCAAGCCCCCGGGTTTCGGGGTGCTTTTGTTGTGAGTCCTGAGCCCCGAGCACAGCCTTGGCTGAAGCCAGCACAGCCCTGTGGTGCTGTGTAGGAAGTGACACAGTGTCAGGATGTCAGGGGCTGTGCTGGGCCGGGGCCGGGTCAGCAGGCACCTGTCTCCCTGAGTCTGTGCTCATGTCGGTGGCTTCAGCAGAGGACCTCCGCCCAGCTCCTAAGACTGAGGACTCAATCCAGTCCAGTCTGCAGACCCGCAGACTTTGTGCTGGTCTGGACAGGAGAGAAAAAAAAGTGAGTCCGGGGGGGAATCAGGAGGGGGCCAGATTCGACCCCTGCAACCAGGGACGTCCAGAGGTGGGGGGGTCTTGCCTGGGCCAGAAGCCATTCTCTTCATGCACAGGTGAAGTCTCACCCCAGGTCTGGGGCAGATGGCTTGGCCCTGCGTGTTCCTGGGAACAGAGTTTGGGCTGTGATTCCGGCGGGGAAAAGACCCGGCCGCGGTGAGGGCGCCGAGTTTGTCCTTAGCCTCGCTTGCATGCAGGGAGGAAATGCACCCCGTCTTTCTCCCCTCTTTGAAGCACTGCCCCCCACTTCACCCCAACCTGGGCAATGACTGAGTAGGGCATGCAGTGACTTTTCACCCTAGGAGGGGCCCTCAGGTGCTGGGCTCCTGGCCGCGTGGCCCGAGGGCCCTCAGCGCTCTGAGTCACAGCCCATTGCCAGGCAGGCCGGACGGCAGGCCCAGGGCCCTCCCAACTCGGGGGCTCCAGGGGGACTGCATGCACATAAGGGTCCGGGGCCACTTGAGGATGGCTCTTCGTGGGACCAGGGGATGAGGTGGCTCTGAAGGAAGAGATGGGCGTTTGTGAGGAGCCCACTTTGGGTCGGCAGCGCCGCTTAGCCGTGCAGTTTGATGTTCGGTGCAACAATCTGAGGTAGGGTAGGGTTTACAGCCAGGAACGCTGAGGGTCAGAAGGTGAAGTGATCTGCCCTGGGCTACACAGCCTGAACCCTGCGTGCCTCCATCTCATGCTGTGTCCGGACCACCCACCGACCCCAGAGAGGGAGGAAGTCAGAGCAACGCTTGGGCTCAGAAGGTCCCCAGGGCAGAAGTCCAACCATCCTCCCTCAGCACCCCAGCCTGTGCCCTGATGCCAGCCGGGCAGGCGCCCCCCGGGGAGGGCTGAGCCCTCCTCCTCGGTTAGGCTCCGGGTTCGTTTGTGCTGAGCCTGGCTGGCAGCTTGTGGCAGGACATCAGGCCAAGAAGACCGAAAGGACACGGCCAGGGCACCTGGCAGTGAATAATCTGCTTGTTTCAGCCCCGCCGCCTGAGGCTGTGTGAGTGGGAGCGGGGGCGCCAGTGCCAGCACCTGGGGGCAAGGGGAGAGGGGCCTGCGCTGCCTGGAGCTCACCTGTCTCCCAGACACTCATCACCCAGGCAGAAGCTGAAGGGGCTTCCCGCAGGCCCCCCTGTCACAGTCACAGCTGGGCCTTGGTTCGCCCCGAAGATTTCATTCCGACCCTCCCCACCCACCCCAGGGCTCTGGAACCAGGTTCCAGACTCCAGAGATCCCTCTAGCTGCCCGAGGATGGGAACCCTGTAGAGGTTTCTGTAGGGAAAGCTACAGAATGTGCAGGGACTCAGGTGCCCTCCTGCCCGGGGTCACTTGGGGAGGGGCGGACGGGGAGGAACAGGGTGGGGGGGTTGCCCTGCATGGGTTTCTCTTGCCCTGCCCCTCGGTTCCTGGTCTTGCGATGCTGGGGACCAGGCCCCCTCCTCCCGCTGGGTGACCCTCTGCTCCACCAGCAGGCGGGATCTTTCTGGAATCAACCTTTCCTCCCCACCAGCCACCTTCCTGCTGGAACTTTGGCTCCACCTCTTTTCTGCCAAAGGAGCATGCCCTCTCCCACCCGGACTCTGTTCCAGGAGAAACTCCTTCTAAGGCTCGTCTCTAGGAAACTTTCTCTGATTCCCCAAGACCGGCTGGTTGGCCCCAGCATTCCCGTTCTGGTCACCCTCACACACCTCCACCTGTTCTACTCGTTATGGAGTTGAATTTATGTCTGCTGACGGCTTCTCCCACCTGGATCCTGGGTGTGTTCTGTCTCCTCCAGGGGACAAGCGGACTTTCCTGGAGTCACATTTCTAATAAAGGAGCAACTTCCACGTTCGAGCCGTCTAAAACTGGACGGGGCTGCCTGGGATGGAGTGACCTCTCTGTCAATGGAGGCTTCAAAGGTGGCTGGTTGTGCATTAGTAACAGGTGCTTTTGAGTCTGGCACATAATAGGCATCAGTAAACATCTGTTAAATAAAGGCCAGCATGACTCACTCGCCTCCTACAGTGTATAAGTATCATAAAAATTTGGGATTTTGTTCTGATGGGGCCAGCCCGTTGGGTCCCAAAGTTATGCTGCTATGGGAGGGTCCTTACCAGGAGACGCTCACCTGGAGGGCCGTCTTTAGGTAAGAGGACCTGACTTCACCACGGGAAGAGAGCATTGTCTGTGGTGAGCTCAGGGTGCTGAGTGCTGGCCGGAGCTCAGCGGAAGTGTCCCGGGGTCTGGAGGGCGGGATGACACATTGCAGGCCAGATTATCGGTTCCTCATAACAGGCTGTGCTTATCTCACCGTGGCATCCTAAGCCCTTCCCTGTGTTTGAACGTCCCAGCCTTGGCTGGGCTGTGGGAGACAGAGGGGAGGTGATGAGACCTGATTGGAACATGACAGTCTGGGAGAGCCAGCACCTTGCTGGGGAGAGGAATAGCGAGAGTCCCGGGGAAGGAGCGTCTTGGGGTGGTGGGACGTCTTCCCACTGACCATCTGGGCCGCTGTAAGTCTTCCTTCCGTCGAGGAGGCCAGAGGTTTCCTCGCCCCAGCTCCTTCACTGAGGGGACTTTGGGATCCCCGAGCAGGGAGGACTTGGTGGGTAGTTCTGTGCCTCTGCTGACTGTGTGTTCTTTTCTCCTTACACACACGTTCCAAGCAACTCCTGGATGCCAGGCGCTGAGGAAGCAGATGGGGAGACAGACCCTGCTCGTCAGAGTTGGGTGGGTCTGAGGTCCAGGAGCTCCCCAGGGTCGGCATTCCCTGTGTCTGCTCCCTCCTACAAGCTCAGCCTCCATTCCACCCTGTCTGTTCGATGCAGCGGGCGTTCCTGATGCACTGCATCGAAATCCTCTGGAGGGTTTGCTGAAGCATGGGGTGCTGGTCCCGCCCGAGTGTCTGCTTGAGCCAGCGTATCAATCAGCTCCCCAAGGCTGGCGATCCAGGGACCACACTTTGAGAAGCACTGACGCTCATTACAGTGGAAACCTTGCCTTCACAATGCCCACATTCTACTGCAACGGCATCCTTGGGAGACCTCAGGTCCCGGTGATACTCCTGACCTTTTACCCAAGAGAAAACTGAACGGCAGAGGGATTCCAGGATGGCACGACACCCTCTCCTTCTCCCGTGTCCCTCCTCACAATTTATAGTTATGCTATTTGTGGGTTAGTTTTTTCAGTGGCTGCCTCCTTCCTTGAATGTGAATCTCGGGGGGCAGAGGTCATGCCCATGTTGTTCACTGTTTCCCGAGTGTCTACGACAATGCCTGGCGCACGGTAGGTGCTCAGCGGGCATTTGGACGAGGAATGATGACTGATGGCTGGCTCGTCCTAGAGTTGGGAGCGGTTCCTGACCCTCTGATCTTTAGAAGCACCCCTAACCATGGCCCTTCACCTGTCCCCCAGTGCCCCTGGGCCCCAGGAGCCTGGAGCCCAGAGGGCTGGCACAGTGGGGTCCCGATGTCACCCCGCCCAGGTCTGGTGCCAGCTGGAGGGGAAGGGGTGGGGTGGGGGAGGGCTTGTCTCAAATTTGCCCCCCGCCCCCAACTCTTCGGCTGCCTCCTACCTCTCTGTCCTTCGATTTCCATATCTGTAAAGTGAAGATAATAACAGCACCTGCCTCGCGAGGCTGTGGTAATAAGTGAGTTACCATGGCAACAGCTCATCCTCCTCTAGTGCTTTCTGTGTGCCAGACGCTGTTCTAGCGATGGACATAGACGAGCCCATTTAGTCTGTTACTGTCTCCTCGTTACAGCCGAGGCCCAGCGAGGTTCAGTACTCGACCAAAGTCACACAGCTCGTAAGTGGCAGAACCATCGAAGAAGTCTTACCTGGACTGTGTGGTTCCGTTCGCTGGACAATGCCGGCTAGTGGATCTTGCTCAAGAAGATGTCAACTCTGAACTGTCTTCTCGGGCAGCACCTCCCAGGCAGCCCCAAGGCCCTCACCCCGCTCCACTGCCAGGGGACAGCCCCAGGACCTTCCCGGGCCAGCTCGCTGGGGAATTCCCAGGGAGGAGGATGGGGAATTCCGGGGATGGAGGAGAGCCGGTCCTAAGGGCTGGGAAATCTTCGCCTTCTGCGTGGTGGACTGCCTCTGAGTCAGGGACCAGCTTGGTCCAGGACAGGAGTCTCGGCTGGGGAGGCCGACCCGTGAGGGGGCCGAGTTGGGCACCCCAGGAGGGTGGGGTGGAATGGCAGGTGCATCTCCACAGCCCCCGGGAAACCCACCCGGTGGAGACCGGCTCCTCCGACAGCCGCAGGGTCTGTGGGCAGGGCTCGGAGCGCAGGCAGGCCTGAACTTCCATCTCTGAACATCTGGTTCCACCTAGTGGCCTCTGACATCCCCACTGCCCCAAAGAGCCAGGGGAGCCCAGGACTGGCAGGCGGGGTGCCCTTGCAGCGGCCAGGGTTTACAGAGCTCCTGCCCCGAGGTGCAGTCAGTACGGGAATATTCAGAGCAGAAGGAGCAGAGGGCTGAAGGGCTGGGGTCTGCGCTGTGTTGGTGTGTGCCTGGCCCTGGCGCTCGATTTCTCTGGTTGCAGTTTCCACATCTGAAAAATACGAGAGTTGGTGTAGAGCCTCTTCAGGATCCCCTTTGAACTTCTGTCAGGCTACACAAAGGAGTGGCTAAGAATTTCAGCTTTGGAGTTGGACAAACCTGCAATTTGGATCCCAGCTGTGTGTCCCTGGGAAAGTTACTTTACCTCTCTGAGCTGGGGTAAGAATGTAAAGATGAAGTATGATGATTCTACCAAGCGTTTACCGTGGCCTGGCACTGGTGAGTGCTCACTAAATGGATGGTTACGACTCTGTTTGCCCGAACCACCACGAGGCAGGTGGTGGGTTTCAAGGACAGCAGCTAAGTGCCAGGAGCCGCAGGTGTGAAGGCGCTGACTTGCTGTGGGGTGGGCAGACCTCCAGGATTCGGGAAGCACATTCCGAGGGTGGACCACAGGATGCTCAGGCCGAGGGCGGGGCACCCCGTGCATCTCCTGCAGTCCTTCCTCGGCCCTTTCCTGAGGCCGGGGAGGTGGAGGTAGGAGGCCTGGCCTCCCTCTGCCGTGGAGGCTGGGGTGGCGACAACAAAGCGGCCAGTTTGGTCCTTGTCTGATCTGACTTCTCGATGGGCCTCTCATCTTCGCCGTGACACTCTGAAGCCCAGACAAGCCCGGCCCTGCAGCCCCCGGGGTCCCTGTTCCCACACAAAGAATACATGAGAAGAAGGCAGAAAGCTTAGATCTTCCAAAAGCCCAAGGTGCTTCCCTTATCTTGTCGGAGGTGGTTTCTCCCTCCTCCTCCTCCGCCCCCTTTCCCTGGACCCCTGTTTTCACACAGCACGTTGGGCCTCCGGGTAGGACAGAGCTTTCTGGTCAGAAGGTCTTCTGGGAAAGTCAATTCTGGGTTGGCCCCACTGCTGGTTGGAGCCCTGGCTGGTGTCTGCTGACTGACTGTGTGAGCGACCTTTGACTCTGGCCACCCAGATGGCCCGCCCTCCCTCTCCGGCCTCGAGGGAGCGGGAACCCAGCCACTTCCTCGCCTCACTTTCTCTTTGTTTTCTCGTGAGTGTGGGAGCTCCTGGGGCCTCACCCTGCGCCCTCCCCGCTAAGTGTCTGCACACCCCTGGGCAGCCGCAGCCCCACCTCTACCCCTGTATCTCTGCATCCTGCTGCAGCCTTTCTCTTAGGCCGCAGGTGACTCTTTCCTGCATCTCTACCCAGACCGCTCACCTGCACAAGCAGAGGTTTTCGCCCAACCTCACCCCAGACTCCTCACCTTTCCTGCCCAGTGTCTCGCTGTCCACCGCAGGCCTGGGGTCAGCTTTGACCTGTCCCTCCCACGCACAGCCTTCGGCTTTCCTGGACTCCGCTTCTCACCGTCTTATAGACAGCTGCGTCTCAACAGGTGCCCCTGCCCCAGGCTGCGTGACCCCAGCCGCCGTCAGGGATCCTCCCCAGGGGACGTGCTCAAGCCACGTCCTCAGCTCAGCAAGCCGCAGTCCCCCGGTTCCTCCAGGGTAAGGCGTACAGCCCGGGCCTGGCGTACAAGGCCCTTCCCGGTCCTTCCTCTGCCCGCCTCCCAGGCTCCTTGCCTGCACGCCCCTCCCTGCTCCCTTGCTGCCCGCCTTGCTGTCCTCACGCTGCACCCGGCTGTCCCACCCCCGTGGCTTCGCAAGTGCTGCTTCTTCTGCCTGAGCACCCTTCCTTCTCTGTTGTCTGTCCGGGGAGCTTGAAGCCGCTCTTCAAGGTCCATTTGAAAGTCGCCCCCTCTGGGAGGCCCTCCAGATGCCTCGAGCCTCCTTCGGGCTCCCTCGGCAGCTGGTCCCTTGCCTTTCGTAGCATCCTTCCGGAGCTATAATTATTTATTTACATATTTAGTTCCCCCCGCCCTGCACTGATGGCTCCTTGATGGCAGAGGTCCTTTACGTTTTTCTACTGAGTGTCTAGAGCCCAGCAGGTGCTCAGGAAAGACCTGTTGCTGCAAACGTCCACCCGCCTTGTGTCCGGATCAGAATGCGGTGCTTTAAGTTTTGGGGGGCTGTTCCTTTCAGAGGAACTTCGTGTGGTTCGCAGGAAGCAGGTGGACCCGTGCCCACTGAGAACAGCGATGGTCAGGAGGTCTGGAGTCAGGCCCAGGCCCTGGGCCATCTGGGCCAGGTTTAGCTCTGGGTAAGTGACTGGCTACCTCTCCAGCCAGAGACACGGGAATGAAGGCGCTCGCCCCGCAGGGCCGTGGTGAGTGTTCATCCACAAGCCGACTGAGTGTGGGATCTCATCAGGTTCAGTAAATGACAGCGACAGTGATCATCCGGCCTCCTGAGGAGGGGCCCGCGCCCTGCCTCCAGCCCACCCCGCCCCCGCCCCCGCCCCCCAGGACCCCGGCGTCCGAGGCCGGGGGCACCTGGCGTCTGGGGGCCCCCCCGCACAGGTCTGAGCGCTGCTGCCCAGGGGGCCTGGGGAGGCGTGTCCTGTGGACGGCACAGAGCGCCCTGTGTCCAGCAGAGGGCCCAGCCCTGCCCTGCCTGGTGGCTTAGGGGTGGGGATGGAGGGGGTGCTGGAGCCGGCTGGCAATGCCAGACGCCCGATGGGGGCGGGACCACCGGCCAGCTGCCCTTCGAGTCGGCCCTGCACTCGGTCCGGCCTCGCCTCCGCTTGTGGGCAGCCACTGCCGCTCATCCGGCCATGCGGTGGCCGTGGCCTCTGGCCATCTCTCTTGCCGTGGCGTTAGCGGCGGGTCCCGGCAGGGTCCCCGGGGGCGTCCCCCTGCGCCGGGGCGGGCGAGAGGCCGCGACCCAGGAGCAGCCGAGCCGGTTCAGGCGTGGCACCGAGGAGGAGGAGGAGGCCAAGGGGGTGCAGCAGTATGTGCCCCAGGAGTGGGCTGAGTACCCCCGGCCCATCCGCCCCACCGGGCCACAGCCCACCGAGCCCCAGGTGGCCACCAGTGCCCACCCGGACCGGGCCGTGGTCCCTGGGGGCAGCAGGCAGGAGCCTGGGGGCAACACGACGGGGGTGCCAGGCCGGCGGCTGCAGATCCAGAACCCCCTGTACCCAGTGACGGAGAGCTCCTACAGGGCCTACACCGTGCTGCTCCTGGCCCTGGTGCTGTTTGCTGTGGGCATCGTGGGCAACCTGGCGGTCATGTGCATCGTGTGGCACAGCTACTACCTGAAGAGCGCCTGGAACTCCATCCTCGCCAGCCTGGCCCTCTGGGACTTTCTGGTCCTCTTCTTCTGCCTCCCCGTCATCGTCTTCCACGAGATCACCAAGCAGAGGCTGCTGGGTGACGTGTCTTGCCGGGCTGTGCCCTTCGTGGAGGTGAGTGTGTGTCCTGCTAGAGCCCACGGGGTGGGGGTGGGGGTGCGCGAGGCCCCGCAGGCCTGGGGCTCTGTCTCGCTGCTTTTCCCCCAAGACAAATGCAGGATTGGCTCCTGGGAGCTCTCAGGTACCCGAGCGAGCAGGCGGGTGTCAGGGCCCTGAGGTCAAGTCTGTATCCACTCCCGGGAGTGCAAACACAGAAGGAAGGAAAGACCCTCCCTCACTGCGACTCTCTTCGCCTCCATCACCATCAGCCACCTCCTCCATCCTCTGGAAGGAGAGACCTGGTTCTGGGGCTGGAGCTAAAGCTGGGGCTCTAGTGTCAGCTTCTGTCCCTCGCATATTGGGTTGTCCCTGGGCAGGTCACAGCTCCTCTCCCATTTCACTGTCTCCTGACCAGAGGGGTAGACCAGTTGGCCCTAAAGCTGTGGCTCCAGGGTGACCACCGGCCCCACCTCCGGGAACTTCCACGCTGGGATGAGCATGTGGGTGTTGATAGATGTGTAGATCACACAGATACAGCTTAATCAAAACAGTGCAAAAATATACCAATATATGTGCATTTACGTGGGACACAGCAAGGCCAACATGTCTGCTTAGGAACGGGAAGTCAGCCTGCAGCCTTTTGCAGGTTGCTTACGTTGTGGGAGGAGGAAGAATGAACGCTGGGGTGACTGTGGCCTCCCTCCCCCCAAAGGCTGCTTTCCTCCCGAGAGAATGACAGATGATGAGTGAGTGGGCAGCCAGCCTGTGTGGGGAAGGAGTCAGGATCAGCGTCTGGACACTGTCCTATTCCCAGCTCTGCCCCCGTCCTGTGACCTAGCGATGGTTTCATATCCGGACGGACTCTCTGAGGCCCAGCGGGTGGTACAGCCGTTTCCTGTCCTTCCCAACCCAGGGAGGCCACCTAACGGTGGCCCAAAGTTGCTCAGACCTGAAAGAGGCCCTCCGGCCAGGGACAGCCCTTGCATCTTAGTGACCTGGCGCTCAGAGCCCAGGAGAGCTGTGGGAGGTCAGACCCAGGGCCTTGGAACTGGGCAGACTGGGTCAGAGACCCCGGGCTCTGCTGAGTGGCCGTGGTTAGCCACTTAACCTGCCCAAAACTCTGCTTCCCTCTCTGTGAGTCGGGGCTGACCGCCATCACCATAGCTGAGTGAGTCTCTGAAGGCTCACATGTGTGATGTCTACAAAGGGCTTAGAACTGAAATAATTCAGTACGTGGTAGATTTTACTGGGAAAGGTCTAAGATCCCTGTGAGCGCTTGTCTGCATGGAGCTGGTGGCCGAGGAGGGCCCGGTCCTGCCCCCTGCCCGACTGTGGGTCCCAACACACCTGATACACAGGCTTCCGCCTAACCCCCTCCACGGCCTGGAGGACAGAGGTGACCCCTGAGCCCTCCCTGGAGGCTGAGAGTGGAGGGACAAATGCACCGCGCCCAGCACCCTTTTGTAGGGAGGCCCCAGGACACCCCAGGAGGAAACAGGAGGCAGCTAAATACAGCTTGGGGCCATTTTTGAGATGTAGGAAATGAGAGGGTGTGTTGTTTAGCCCGAGCCCTGGCCTGGGGCCTGCCTGGAGACGGGGCGGGAGCCAGCCGAGAGGGGAGTGCTTGGACGGAGGGGGAACTGAGCACGGCCCTGAGTGTGCCCAGACATCTTCTGAACTGGGAGCACCCCCCCAGCCCTGTCACTTCTCTCTGGCACTTTCTTCCCTGCTGCTCTGGCTTCCTCTCTGCTCACAGGGTGGTCTTCCTGTGTGCTCTGTGAGCCGCCTGCGGGGAGCTGGGCACAGGCTGGCCTGGTGGGGGAGGGGGGCTGCGTCCCCACTCGGGCTGGCCCTGGGCCTCTCCGGGCAGGGTGAGGAGGGTGAGAGAGTGTATGCCCTGCGCCCCCCAAGGCCACTCCGCCCATGGGCGTGGTGGGTGAGGCCATTCAAGGACCCGGCAGGTCCAGGAGCCCTACGTCTCCGTCCATGTTTGTCCTCAGAGATGATTTCCCAAAGTCTCAGGAGCACAAGGGGCTGTAGGGCCCAGGTTGCTCGTCCCTGGGCCCAGAGGCAAGGCAGCGGGTGCCAAGAGTCGGGTGGCCCGCAGGGGAACCTCAGCTCTGCCGTCCACCAAGGCCCTGTCCTGCCTGAGCCCGGTTTGTCCCGTCAGACGCTGGCCATGAGATCTGAAATGCCCCTGAATGGCGGTGCCACCGCTGTCCTTCCCACGCCTGCCGTGCACTTCCAGTCTGAGCCAGCCCCTC
>RJWK010059423.1:0-13606 GCA_004363435.1 Platanista minor
GGCTGACAGAGCGAAAGCGGGAGTTCACGGGGCACAGGTGGGTGTCAGGTCGGTCCCAGGGCTCCCCGGGCCCGGCCTCTTGCCCGGTGCCTGCTTTGGTCAGTCCCTTGCAGGGCTGCACGTCTAAGGGCCGGTGAGATTCCTGCACCCCTTTGGTTTATAACATAACGTATTTTGCAGGTGGGCAGACGTCATGGATATAGATGCTGAAAGAGTCAGAATATCGAAGGAGATCAGGGAGTTGGAAAGGATTCTGGATCCCAGCTCTTCGAGTATCAACGTGGACATCTCGGAGTCAAGTCTCGACTCGGATTCTGATGCAGGTCAGTGTCCACGCCTCTTGGTCAGAGCGGCCGTGTCTGCCCTCGGACTCCGGTCAGCCGCAGCGTGCTGTGGTGCTGGACAGTGTGTTACCACCCCTCCCTCGTCAGCCCCTGGCCCCGCTGGCTGTGTGCAAGTACCCTACCCCGTGCTGCAGCCATCTGTCCTGGGAGGAGGGGCCGTGCTGCCCTCCTCAGCAGTCGGAAGGTTCCAGGGCTGAGCTTGCCTCCGTGCTTGAACAGTCACCGCCGAGACCCCATGGATCTCTTCCCTGGGCTCAGGCAGCTGCCCTCTGTCCGAGGACCCTGCTGCCAGGGCTCTTGTTCTGTCCACTCCATGTGCTTCCCTGGGCCCTGAGTGTCCCTCCCCGCATCTCTGGCTGGAGGCCTGCCTGCTCAGCCCACTCAGGCCCAGGTGCAGCTCTGAGACCGAGCCTCTCATGGTTCCCAACTACACCAGGGCCTTTTCTCACTTGGCATCGTGGCCTCTGTGCCTGTCCTGTCCCCTCCTCTGAGTGGCTTCACTTTCCCCAGGACAGAGCTGTCTCCTGTGAAGCCTGCCCTGGTTGTCCCCGCGGTCATCGTTCCTGCGCGCCTGGCGGCACTCTGCGTTGGGCTGGCGTCTTCTCTTTCTGGCTGACCCTGCCCTCGGCTTAGTGCCTGCCCCACACAGTCGGTGGGCAGCGCTCGGCCACTGGGCACCGGCGGGGAGGGGGAGGTCCACGCAGCGTATGTCCCACCCTGGCCTCCGCCCCTCTCTTGTCTGCCTGGGAGATGTGCCGTGTGCTGCACTGGCCGTCGTCGGTCTCCTCGGCGCCTGTGGCGTCCCATCACCAGCCACCGTCTCCGTCGTAGTTACTGACACATGTGCTTGCATTCCTGCAGATTCGCTGCCCGACGAGGACTCGGACGCTGCTGGTCCACTGCTCTTGGTAACTTCTGGCCTGAGGTGGCTGTGCCGCTGAGGCAGGCGCACCACCCTGCCAGGGGGTCCGGGAGGGGGGTGTTCTGAACTCATCTTGGTTTTTCTGCATTTTTAAAGTAAAGCGTGTTTGTTAGTAAAGAGGAAGCACAGCCTGAAGTATCATCAGAAGTAAGGTTGCCCCTAGATATACCACTCTTAACAGCTTGGTGTTCGCACCTCTTGCTTTTTCTGAGCTCCCGTTGGCTCCACTGACCTCAGGGGACGTGACATGACACGCGGGAGGCTGAGCGGGCTGCCTGGGTTCTGCCCCATATTCACCTCTCTGCTTCAGTTTCCCAGTCTGTGCCGTGGGGGCACTCACAGCACCAGTCAGTGCACATGTACCAGGCCTAGGACAGTGCCTGGCAAGTAAGCACAAAGGTGGTGCCGCTTTTTAACTATCTTTTGCTTATGTTGTAATTTTATGTCAGTTTGGAAAATTTTTACAGTTGGTTTTTTGTTGTTGTTTTTATCAAGTCAGTAGAAACAGAATTGCTTCCTGTTTTTAGTAGCTGGGTGGTTGGTTTGATATGGATTTACTGTAGTTCATGGTTTTTAGACTCATCGCCTCAAAATAGACATCGGGGTTGGCTCTGTTTTTAGCCTTCCAACACTGCAGCGGCCCCTGTTCCCGCTCACCGCGGCTGCCAGCAACGCTTTTACAAAGTCCAAGTTTTCCAGAAGTTTTTATTGTAGAAAGTGAAAACTGCTTATTTCGTTGCACTTCGCTGTCTGAAGCGTATTCTCAGATAGTACTTTTTTTTTTTTTTTTTTTTAATTTTATTTATTTATTTTTGGCTGCGTTGGGTCTTCGTTGCTGTGCCCAGGCTTTCTCTAGTTGGTGGCGAGCGAGGGCTACTCTCCGTTGTGACGCGTGGGCTTCTCGTTGCGGTGGCTTCTCTTGTTGCAGAGTACATACAGGCTCTAGGTGTGCGGGCTTCAGTAGTTGTGGCACACGGGCTCAGTTGTGGCACGTGGGCTCTAGAGTGCAGGCTCAGTAATTGTGGCGCACAGGCTTCGTTGCTCTGTGGCACGTGGGATCTTCCCGGACCAGGGATCGAACCCTTGTCCCTTGCATTGGCAGGCAGGTTCTTATCCACTGCGCTGCCAGGGAAGCCCAGAAATTACACTTAAATTGAACTGTCTTAAAACTAGGGAATGTTTCCGTACGCTGTGTGGTCCTCTGTCAGGGTGGTCTCACACCAGCCCAGCGGCTAGAATGTAGCTCCACTGGGGCCTGGAGGGTGCGGGAGTGTTCCCTTACCTGCAGTTTTCCGCTTGTCACCAGGAAGGAGAAAGGTGGGGGGAGGCCAGCAATGATGAGGACGACCCCAAGGAGAAGGCACTCCCTGAAGACCCAGAGACCTGCCTGCAGCTGAACATGGTCTATCAGGAGGTCATCCGGGAGAAGCTGGCGGAGGTCAGCCTGCTGCTGGCCCAGAACCGGGAGCAGCAGGTAGGACAGGGTCTGGCCCCGAGAAGCCCTGCAGCCAGGCCTCCCGGGACCAGGGCTCTGGGTCCCCTCCTCTCCAAGGGGAGGCACTGCTGCCTGCCTCACAGGTGGCCCCTTGTGTCTGCCACAGGAGGAAGTCATGTGGGAGCTGGTGGGGTGCAAGGGCCCCAAGGTGACGAAGGACAGCAGGAACCTGCCCTCGAGTCTGTACATGGGGCACTTCCGGAAGCCCTACTTCAAGGACAAGGTCACCGGAGTGGTGAGTGGTGCAGGCTCTGCTCTCGTCGGGGGGGGGGGGTGGGCAGGCTCTGTGGGTGTTGTGACTTTCCTTGGATTCTTCAGGAGAGTGGTCCCCAACCTCCTTAAATTAAAATTCTGCCGGGTTCAGGGGCGAAAGTCAAGGTCTCCTCCCCTGGAAGGTGGCAGCTGACCTCGCTGCACAGAGAAGCCCCTGGGGCGTTTCCTGGAGAGGTGGCGCACGGGCAGGAGTGTGGAGTCCTAGCAGCAGAGGTGGTGTCCCCGTGGTTGAAGGCAGTCCCGCCCCCTCGTCAGCACTCGTGGGGTCACTGAGCTCACCGTGTGCCGCCGGGTGGTGTCCAGAGCCATTCTGAAGGCAGCGCTCTAGGGCCAGGCGTCCGGGGCCTGGCCTCACACGTGGCCGGGCTGCTCGAGAAGCTGGGGGATGGGGTCCCAAGTCCCGGTGGGGAGCACAGTCGGGTTCCATCCACATCGTAACACGACACTCTCCGACAGGGGCCTCCTGCCAACGAAGACACGCGGGAGAGGGCTGCCCAGGGCATCAAGGCTTTCGAGGAGCTCCTGGTGACCAAGTGTGAGAACCCAGGCCCACACCTCAGCACCTGCCTGGCTTGGGCTTGAGGGGCCTTCATCCCGCCCTGCCTGTCCCCAGGCCTCCCCACAGGCGTGGACCGCCAGGCTCCTCGGGGCCTTGACCACTGGGCCTGGTCACTCGAAGCCCTGGTCTTCCCACGCCAGATGGGGTCCTTGCAGTGACACTGTCGTGAAGGGCAGGCCCAGCCCCCCACCCTGGGCTCGCTCTCTGGTAGCTCCCGCCACGTTCCTGAGCACGCGGCCCTGGGGGGCCCTTCCCGGGGGTGGGGTTGGGGGTGCACGCTGGGGAGAGTCCTGGGGTGCCCGCCAGCACCTTCGCTTACTCGCCGCGGGCCTGTACGGTGCACGGGGGTCGCTGAGGGGGTCTGACCGAGGCACACGTGTCCTGGGGACGGCACGACGACATCCTCCTCTTTTCTTCTCAGGGAAGACCTGGGAAAAGGTCCTGCTCAGAAAGTCAGTGGTGAGCGACCGCCTGCAGCGTCTGCTCCAGCCCAAGTTACTTAAGTAAGTCAACGCGGGGGACGCGAAGCCGCCTGCCCCCCGGGCGGGGCCGGTCCAGGCTGGCGGCTCACGATAGCCAGAGGTCCCGTTAGCCGTGCCTTTTGCTCTGCTGGGGTTGCTCCGCTGCAGCGGGAGTGGCACTGCTCCGGAACTTTCTCCCACGTAAGGCAGCCAGACGTCTAGGGTGGCGTGTGAGGGCAGGGCAGGCCTGGTGGCCATGTAAGTCATGTGACCTGGGTGCGCTCTCTGGCCTGGGCCTCAGTTTCCACCCCTGGAAGTGAGGACTGTTTGCAAGACATGCATTTTATGTGTGCTGATAGCATGGTGTCTCGTGACCACGTCACAGCATCTGGGGTCAGGCCAGGAGGGGTCCCAGGGGCTGCCCACTGCCTCACAGCTTGACGTGTGGGTCAGGATCTGTTGTGGTGACAGTTGGGTTGCTCCTCGGGCTGTAGGAGAACTGGGTTTTCTGCTCGGCCTGTTCTGGAAATGGTTATTTCCTGTGGTGGTAACTGCGGCTCTGGCCTCGGTGCTGGGCGTGAGGGTCAGGATGTCTGGAAGGCCTCGCTGTGTGTGGGGCGCAGGGCTGGGAGCTGGGACACAAGCTCTGGGACGTGGGGCGCCGGTAGTGTTGTCACCCGCATCAGCGTCGCCACATTGGCCGCCAGTGTGACCGTCGTGACACCCAGAGGGAGGACCGCTGCTTTTTTTGCGGGCGCGAGGGCCAGGGCAGCTTACAGAGAGCGAGCGGCTCGTCTGCGGTGGCAGGGTTCGCCTTTGGACCCCGCGCCGAGTCTGTGCTGCCCGTCGCCATGCTGCGTGGTGTGCTACGGGGTGACCAGCTCTGCGGGGTGTGTCCCGGAACTATGAAAAGGCCGAGCCAGCCCCGGAGACCCCCCGCCGGGCACAGCAGCACCGTTGGCAACCTTGGTGCCTCTTCCTGCCTCAGGCTCGAGTATTTGCAGCAGAAACAGAGCAGCAGCACGAGTGAGGCGGGGAGGCAGCTCCTGGAGAAGCAGGCCAGGGAGGCGGAGAGGGAGGTGCAGGACATCAAGTGAGTGGGGTCCTGCTGGGGAGGGTGTCATGTGGGGCGAGCCGAGGGCAGCCCGGCATGACCCCGTGCCCTGGCCACTTCCTCCAGTCAGCTCTCTGAGGAGGCCCTGCTGGGGGACAGGCTGGACAGCCACGACTGGGAGAAGATCTCCAACGTCAATGTGAGTTGGGGCGGCTCTGTCCCGGAAGCTGGGGTGGGGGTCGGCACCGGGCAGCGAGGCCGAGACCCACGTGGCCACCAGACCTGCCGTGACCCTCTCCGGTCAAGCGCGTGTCCACGGCGTGGGGTGGTTTTCGGGGCCCTCCCTGCTGGCACGTCTCTGCACCCTAGATGGAGCCCCCAACCCCCGCAGCCCAGCTGCCCCTGTCAGGGCCACGGCCCTGTAGACAGGTCTCTCTGTCTACAGTTCGAGGGCAGCCGCAGCGCACAGGAGATCCGCAGGTTCTGGCAGAACTGTGAGCACCCAAGCATCAATAAGCAGGAGTGGAGCGTGCAGGAGGTCGACCAGCTGAAGACCATTGCCACCACGCATGGCCACCTGGACTGGCAGAGGATCGCCGAGGAGCTGGGGGTGAGGGCTGGAGGGCCCGGGCAGGGTCGGGGGTCTTTGGGCTGCACGTCGCGCCGCGGCCAGGGTTGTCCCTTGGAGCTGTCGGAGGTTTCCCTCCTGAGGCTTTCGAGGGTGTGGCCCTGGGGAAGGGTGCCCCCTCCATGCCTCCCCAGGCAGAGTTCGGAGGCTCCTCAAGACCCCGCTGCCTCTCTGAGAGCTCACGTGCCTTCCACCCACATCCCAGACCAGCCTTTGAGCTCCGTCCAAATCCCTTCCCTCCCCGAGCTCCCGCCTGTCTCTCCCTAGTAGGCTTGAGGGAAATTTATTTTGGTGGTCTGAGAAGAACCTTTTCCTGGTTTCTTTTGGGTTTTGTTGTCTTTCTCATCTCCTAAGGCGAGAACTAAGTTCTCACTGTCACCTCTGTCTTTAGCGATGAAGGCCTTTAAGGCCTGAGCACAGCTTGGTATGAAGTGTCTCCTTTGTATCGGTTTTGGAGTGGCCGTGATTTGTTTTCATTCTCTTTTTGGATCTTAGCTGAGGTAGGAATGTGTTTTTTCATCTTCAAATACTGAGGTTTGTTGGAATCTCTCTTGTTATTCTTCAGTTTGGATTTTATGACCTGAGAATGCAGTCTGTAAAAATCTCCATTTTTTAAATTTCTCACTTTTGTGGCCAAGCACGTGGTTGCAGCAGACCAAACTAAACTTAGACCAAAGCCATTCAGAGACAAAAGCGTGCTCTCTGCTCTGAGAGTCTGGGTTTCTGTGTGAGCCTATTAAATGGAGTTTATTATATGATTGCATTTTTCCCTCTGAAAGAATTGTACTGGTGGAACTTGGATGAAGCCTGACATAACTGTTAGAAAGTCGTTTTGTTCTCCTGTCTCTCGTGGCTTTGTCGTATACATTTAGCCACTGTGCAGTTTGGTGCACTAGCTTTTGTCTGCTCGGTAAAGGAGGCTCTAGAGAAGTCATTCTACGCGCTGAGTCCTAACCCCCGGACTGCCAGAGAACCCCCTTTATGTCTTCAGTTCCATAGTGTTTTTCTTTTTCACGACTGTTTTTTTGTGTATTTTGGCCGCACCGTGCAGCTTGCAGGATCTAAGTTCCCCGACCAGGGACTGAACCCGTGCCCCCTGCAGTGGAGGCGTGGAGCCCTAACTGCTGGACCGCCAGGGAATCCCCAGACCGTTTTTTAGAGCTGTTTAAGGTTCACAGCAAAACAGAGAGGACAGTACAGAGGTTTCTCGCACACCCTTGCCCCCGCACGTGCACAGCCTCCCCTGTCACGAACGTCACTCACCAGGTGGCACGTTTTTTTTTTTACCAAGGACAGATCCACGTTGACGTGTCGTGATCCCCCATGGTTTACCTTGGGGTTTGCACACCCTGTGGGTTTCGACGGAAGTACAATGACACGTACCCACCATTATCGTCTAGTACAGAATGGTTTCACTGCCCTACGAGTCCTCCGTGCTCCACCTGTGCATCCTTCCTCCCCCACCCCCTGGCAACCACCGTTCAGTTTACTGTTTCAATAGTTTCGCCTTTTCCAGAACGTCATGTGTTGGTAGCCATGCAACGTTGTGGCCTTTTCAGATTGGCTTCTTTTCCTTATGGACGTGCATTTAAGATTCCTCTGTGTCTTTTCATGGCTTGATAGCTCATTTCTTGTTCACGCTGAATAATATTCCACTGTCTGGATGGACCAGAGTTTATTTTTCACTCGCCTGCTGAAGGGCATCTTAGGTGCTTCCAGGGCTTGTCACTTACGAACACAGCTGCTGTAGATACCCACGCGCAGGTTTTTGGGCAGACAGAGGTTTCCAGGTCCTTTGAGTGAGTACCAAGGAGCGCAGGCGCTAGGTCGTTATGTCCAGCTTCATAAGCAACCGCCACGCTGGCTTCCAAAGTGGCTGCGCCATCTGCGCCCCCTCCAGCCGTGGCTGAGGGTTCCTGCGGCCCCACACCCTCATCAGCCTCTGGCGTTGTCAGGGGTCCACGTCTTGCCCATTCACGTATTTGGGCCCTCGTCTTAATTTTCACTTCCCTGGCGACTCAAGGCAGGGTTGCTTTTCCTCACGTGCTCACTTGCCCTCCGTGTATCGTCTTTGGTGAGGTGTCTGTGGGTCCATTTTTCATTCAGGTAGTTCATTTCTTGATTGTTGAGTTTTAAGAGTGCTTTGTGTGTTTTGGATAACAGTCCTTGTCAGATGTGTCTTTTGCAAACGTTTTCTCCTAATCTGTGGCTTCTAATTCTCTTGACATCATCTTCCGTCGAGCAGAAGTTTTTAACTTTAATGACATCCAGCTTACGAGTTCTTTCTTCAGTGGGTCGTGCTTTTCACGTCGCGTCTCCAAAGGCCTCACCACCTGCACACCTCATCTAAACGGACTGCAGGAGGTTGCCCACCCTGTCTGTGTTCTGTAACCAGAGAGCTTGCTCTAGGAAAGAAGACAGTTCACACCACCGTAATTGGCTCTTGGAAAACCCCTTCCCCATAGGAGACGAGTGAGGGGGCAGATTTGGGCAAAAGAGTTTGCGGCGGGGACTGGGGGCTGTGTGCTCACCTGGAACTCAGGTGGGAGCCGGGGGGCCATCGCCTTGGACCTCTCCTTGCGAGGGTGTCCCGGGCGCAGACGCCACACCAGGGACTGTCCAGCACCTCAACCCCAAGCCCCCTGAACGGGCGACGCTCTGCCGCCCCTGATGGGGGCTTCGGAGAGGCCGACTGAGGCTCCAGGGTCCGTGCCACGGTGCCGGCACGTGCCTTGCAGGATACCTTCGCGCGTAGACTTGGCTGAGCTGAGGCCTCCATTGGGAATTTGAGTTCACAGTATGGTTTTGGTGTCACATAAATGGGGAGCTCTGATGGCTTGTGGATATACTTGCTTTCATAAGCCAGCGTGGGGGACCCTCTTTAGTGGGCCCGAGCCTTCTGTTGGGGGCACTCTCCACTGTCCCCTAGGGGCCTGGCAGGAGTGTAACCTTGGCTCGCAGTCGGGCGTCCCCCGTGCGTGGCAAGTGCCGGTAACCACCCCCACCCCCGCGCTGTGCTTTGGCCCCGCAGACCTGCCGCAGCGCCTTCCAGTGCCTACAGAAGTACCAGCAGCACAGCCCGGCCCTGAAGCGTAGGGAGTGGACGGAGGAGGAGGACCGCGTGCTCACCCGGCTTGTGCAGGAGATGCGCGTCGGCAGCCACATCCCCTACCGGAGGAGTGAGTCCCGCGCCCGGAAAGGCGGAGGGCCCGGCCGCGCCCAAGTCACAGCTGTGCGAGCTGGCGGGGCAGGGTGGGGGTTATGGCGCCCCGGGCTCCCACGAAGCCCCTCTGTCCGCAGTTGTCTACTACATGGAGGGCAGGAACGCCATGCAGCTCGTCTACCGCTGGACCAAGAGCCTGGACCCCAGCCTGAAGAAAGGTGTCTGGGCCCCAGAGGAAGACGCGGTACGCCTGCAGGACCCAGGGGAGCTGGAACCTGGAGCTTAAAACTGAGCTGGAGCTGGGGAGTCGGGACTGCGGCGGCAGAGGGACTGTTTGTACGCTTCTCTCTCTGCAGAAGTTGCTTCGAGCAGTTGCCAAGTACGGGGAGCAGGGCTGGTTTAAAATCCGGGAAGAGGTGCCAGGTAGGAGCGATGCGCAGTGCCGAGATCGGTGAGTCGGACAGCGCTGGGCAAGGGAAGGCCTTGCTGGGGTTGCTTCCGTGTGGGCTGCGGGCCGGGCTGGGAGACTGGCCTGGGGTCATCTGCTGGTGGAGGAGGAGGGTCTGGCCTTGGGGGCTAGGCATACCAGGGCTCACCTGCTAAGGAAGCAAGGGCAGCTTCTTTTTGAAACCAGACTTGTGTACAGGCTCAACTGGACATCCTTTGAGATCCCCTGGTTGGCAGTTTCCCTGAGCCCCGTGATGTAAATTCCTCTCCCAGATCCCTGGTGGCAGGGCTTCTGCAGGCAGCTTCAGCTTCGTCCTTCTCTTGGCTTGCTTTCTTTTTTCCTTTTTAACAGCTTTATTCTGTAATTCACATGTAATCCATTCATTTAAAGGGTACAGTTCTGTGGGTTTCGGTGTATTTATTGAGCTGTGCAGCCATCATCACAATCAATTCTAGAACATTTTGATCACCCCACAAAGAAACACTGTTCTCTACCAAAAAAACAGCAGTTCAAGAGTGGGCAAAGGGGACTTCCCTGGTGTTGCAATGGTTAAGAATCCACCTGCCAATGCAGGGGACACAGGTTCGAGCCCTGGTCCGGGAAGATCCCACATGCCACGGAGCAGCTAAGCCCGTGCGCCACAACTACTGAGCCTGCACTCTAGAGCCCACATGCCACAACTACTGAAACCCACACGCCTAGAGCCTGTGCTCCGCAACAAAGAGAAGCCATAGCAATGAGAAGCACACACACCGCAACAAAGGGTAGCCCCTGCTCGCCACAATTAGAGAAAGCCCACGTGCAGCAACGAAGACCCGACGCAGCCAATAAATAAATAAATAAGTAAATTTATTTTAAAAAAAAAGTGGGCAAAGGACTTGAATAGACGTTTCTCGAAAGAAGGCTTGCAAATGGCCATTAAGCACATGAAAAAATGCCAACACGATTAGTCGTTATAGAAATACAAGCCAAAACTACAGCAGGATACCACCTCACACACCTTAGGATGGTTAATGTTTACAAATAATGGGAAATAAGTGTGGGAGAGGATGTGGAGAAATTAGAACCCTTGTGCACTGTTGGTGGGATCATAAAACGTATAAAATGGTGCAGCCACTTTGGGAAACAGTATGCAGATTCCTCAGAAAGATAGACCGAGAATTACCACATTATCTAGTAATTCCACCCAGTACCCAAAAGAATTGAAATCAGGGACTCAAACAGAAATTTGTACGCCCGTGTTCATAGCGTCACTGTTCGCAGCAACCAAAAGGTGGAAACAATCCAGGTGTCTGTCAGCAGATGAGTGGATAAACAAAATGCGCTTCTAATGTTGTATGGACACTAGAATGTTATTCAGCCTTAGAAATGAGTGATATTCTGATAGGTGTTACATCATGGGTGAACTTTGGAAACGTGAACGTTTGTGTACAAGTGTTTGTGTGAATATACATACTCATTTCAGCTATACCTACGAGTGGAATTGTTAGGTCACATGGCGATTCTGCTTAACTTTCGAGGAATGACTGTTCTCCAAAGTGGCTGCACCCGTTTACATTCTCACCGGCAGTGTACGAGGCTCCCGGTCTTCTGTGTCCTCGCTAACACCTATCTATCTATCTGTGATTCGAGCCATCCTAGTGGCAGTGAGGTGGTGTCTCACTGTGAGTTTGGTTTGCATTTCCTGAAGACGGATGATGTTGGGCAGCTTTCCTGTGTTTGGCCATTTGTGTATCTTCTCTGAAGAAACAGCTATTTCTGTCCTTTGCTCGTTTTTAAAATTGAGTTATAAGGGTTCTTTATATATTCCAGATAAAAGTCTCTTAGCAGATCCGTGATTTGCAAATATCCTGTCCCAGTCTGTGGGTTGTCTTTTCACTTTCTTGATGGTGACCTTTGAAGCACAAAAGTTTCTAATCTTGCTGAAGTCCAGTTTGCCGGTATTTTTCTTCTGTTGCCTGTGCCCTGGGTGTCATAGCTTAGAAAACACTGCAGATGCCAGGGCAGCAGCAGGAGGCCCTCTTGGCTTCTAAAACGTCCCTTTGTTTTTATGTTGCTTTCAGGTATCTCAGAAGGTTGCATTTTAGCTTGAAAAAGGGACGATGGAATTCCAAAGAAGAGGAAAAGTTAATTGAATTAATAGAAAAATATGGTGTCGGTAAGTTCTTATTTTTTGTTTCGGTTTTTTTTAGTTTCACACGTACTACGTAGTGATTTTAACATTTGCACGTGTTAGGGAGTGATCATAGTTAAGTCTTGTGAGCATCTGTCCTGGTACAAAGTTGTCATGACGTTATTGACTATGTTTATTCTACCGTGTAGAGCGTCCCCCGGCTTATTTCTTTGGTAGCTGGAGATTTGTACTTCCTAATCCCCTTCACCTGTATGGCCTCACCCCTCCCCTCTGGCAACCACCCATTTGTTCCCTGCATCTGCGGGCCTGGTGTCTGTGTGTTTTGTGTGTTAGACCCCGTGCACAAGTGCAGTCACACTTCCTCTGACTCATTCCACTTGACCTAACACCCTCTAGGTCCATCCGTGTTGTTGCCAATCGCAAGATTTCTGTTTTTTCCTTTCGTGGCTGAGCAGTGTTCCATCGTATGTATAGACACTACATTTTCGCTATTGTTCTCTGTCCATTCACCTGTCGATAGACGCTTCGGTTGCTTCCGTATATTGGCTGTTGTAAATAGTGCTGCTGTGAACGTGTGGGTGTTAGCGCTTCTTGAGATGTTTTGGAGAATTCACCTGTGGAGCCATCTGGTCCTGGACTTCTGTTTGTTGAGAGTTTTATTTTTTGTGTTTTTGTTTTTTTGCTGGTTCGGTGTTATGACTGGTAATCAGTCTCTTCATATTGTCTATTTTTTCCTGACTCAGGCTTAGGTGAGTGTGCTTTTCTAGGCGTTTATCCATTTCTTCTAGATGGTCTAGTTTTTTGGTGTATAATTTTTTGTAATAATCTTACATGATCCTTTGTATTTCTGTGGTGTTGGTTGTAACTTCTCCTTTCCATTTCTGACTTTATGGATTGGGGCCCCCTCCTTTTCTTGATGAGTCTGGCTAAAGGTTGATCAATTTTGTTTCTCTTTTCAAAGAACCAGCACTTAACTTTCATTGATTGTTTTCTGTTATTTTTTTAATCTGTGTTTCATTTATTTCCACCCTAATCTTTATTATTTTTTTTCCTTCTACTAACTTCGAGCCTTGCGCTGCATTTCCTGGTTCCTCTAGGTGTGAAGTTAGATTTTTTACGTGAGGTTTTTCTTGTTTCCTGACATAGGCTTGTATTGGTATAAACTTCCCTCGTAGGACTGCTTTTGCTGCATCCCACAGATAATGGATCCTTGTGTTTCTATTTTCAGTTGTCTCCAGGTATTTATTCCCTCTTTGATTCCTTCAGTGACCCATTGGTTGTTTAGTGGCAGATTGTTTAGCTTCCATGTTTGTGTTTTTGAAGTTTTTTTCTTGTAGTTGACTTTTTCTTTCTTTCTTTCTTTCTTCCTTTCCTTTCCTTTCCTTTTTTTCCTTTCTTTCTTTCTTTCTTTTTCTGTAGTATTTATTTATTTACTCTGGCCGTGCCAGGTCTTAGTTGCAGCACGCGGGATCTTTTTAGTGGTGACATGCAGGATCTTTTTTAGTTGTGGCATGCGGAATCTTTAGTTGCAGCATGCGAACTCTTAGTCGCGACGTGCATGTGGGATCTAGTTCCCTGACCAGGGATGGAACCCCAGCCCCCTGCCTTGGGAGCATGGAGGCTTAGCCACTGGACCACCAGGGGAGTCCCTCTTGTAGTTGATTTCTAGTTTCATACCGTTGTGGTCAGCAAAGATGCTCGATATCATTTTACTCTTAAATTTATTGAGACTTGTTTGTGGCCTAGCATGTGGTCTATCCTGGAGAATGTTCCGTGTGCACTTGAAAAGAATGTGTATCCTGTTTGGGGGTGACATGTTCTGTATTTATTAATTCCATCTGGTCTCACATGTCATTTAAGGCCAGTGCTTCCTTACTGATTTTTTTTTCTGTCTATTGACGTGAGTGGGATGTTAAAAGTCTCCTACTGGGCTTCCCTGGTGGCGCAGTGGTTGAGAGTCCGCCTGCCGCTGCAGGGGACACGGGTTCGTGCCCCGGCCCGGGAAGATCCCACATGCCGCGGAGCGGCTGGGCCCGTGAGCTGTGGCGGCTGAGCCTGCACGTCCGGAGCCTGTGCTCCGCAATGGGAGAGGCCTCAGCAGTGAGAGGCCCGCGTACTGCAAAAA
>RJWK010059424.1:0-13572 GCA_004363435.1 Platanista minor
CGCAGTGGTTGAGAGTCCGCCTGCCGATGCAGGGGACTCGGGTTCGTGCCCCGGTCCGGGAGGATCCCACATGCCGCGGAGCGGCTGGGCCCGTGAGCCATGGCCGCTGAGCCTGCGCGTCCGGAGCCTGTGCTCCGCAACGGGAGAGGGCCACAGCAGTGAGAGGCCCGCATACCGCAAAGAAAAAAAAAAAAAAAAAAAAAAAAAGGTACTGGCCAATAAAACAGGCACTGGATTATGTAAAAATATTAAAACAGTGGATATTACTGATACCATAATTACTCCTAGCAGGAACACTTGTAAAACCTAAGGAGACAGAATTAAACAAGGAGCTCTGGCAGAAGAATTAAAGCAAATGTGTAAATAGAACACTACTAAATTAAATTCTGTTGTCCTGGCAACTTTAATGCTTTAATAAATAAGTTATTCGACATCTTACAGAACTTGGAATTTATCATGTGTTAGTGAAAATTCAGAAGCTATTCCTTCTATGTACTTGTAATATGGTCAAAAACTTTCTATCTCAAAAATAAGTTATAGTCATGGAGTTAGCCCCTCGGGCCTGAGAGGTCACCAGCGAGGTTAGAACTGTGGATTGCTCCCCACTATTCCTTATCCCCTCTGCATCCTGACAGAAGCCAGATTTGGTTTGGGTAATGGACTTGCACACACAGCCTGTCCCCTCCAGATCTGCTCTCCTCCCTTCTCTAGCACTTTGACCTGGGAGACTGACCCGCATGGACTACGTCATGGGCGCTCATGACCTTAGGCTTCCAGTTGGGTTTGGACAATGGGGAGTCCCTGCAGGAGATCAGAGGGCAGGAGAAGAATAAGGCCAAGGTATTGTTCCCTCTGGCCCCCTCCGTGCAGACTGGCTGCTTCCCTCACCTAAGGTCATAGGACAGGAAACACAGCCTATCTGTTCCTGTGGTACATTTGTCTCTAGGTTCTGGAAACCTTTCACCAACACAACCCACCCTCAGGGCTAGGGATGCCAAGGCTCTGCTCTTACTAACCACGGGGTACTGCACTCATGTGGATTCCCTACATGCTCTCCCATCTTTGTAGGTAGTCACTTTATTAAACTCTCCTCAAATTACTCTTGTTTGCTGCTGGGACCTTGACGGATCACGTGCCCCAGCCCCAGCTCCAGGAACAGTTTGTTTAAGCCATCAGCAAAGTCCATTCTATTGATTAAAGAGTGGACCCAAGATGTGTGATCCAGTGAGAGTGAGTCTCAGGATTCTTGCTTGGAACTCTAGGCCTGAAGCAGCCTCTCTTACAACAGGCAATGTTGACTTAGTTGACCCCAAGGAACCCAACAGCTCAGTGGCTTAACTCAAGAGAAGTCTTTTTTGTTTGTTTTTTTTTTTGCGGTACGCGGGCCTCTCACTGTTGTGGCCTCTCCCGTTGCAGAGCACAGGTTCCGGAGGTGCAGGCTCAGCGGCCATGGCTCACGGGCCCAGCCGCTCCACGGCATGTGGGATCTTCCCGGACCAGGGCACGAACCCGCGTCCCCTGCATCGGCAGGCGGACCCTCAACCACTGCGCCACCAGGGAAGCCCAAGATGTGTATTTTTTAAGGGCCATTATTGTATCTTTGAAAAAAGTCCAGGTTCTGTTGATAAGGAAGAGGAAGAAATGGACACTGGGTAGGCAACTGGAAATCTATGCCTCAGTAACCATGTGACCCAGTACTTGCCAGTAACACAAAAGTAGAGTCTATTAGGTGCAGCTTTCTGGAGAGTTTTGTCCTTCTCCTGATATAAGTGGGCAGACTTGACTTTTTCCTGAACCATGGACATGAGTCTTATAAGCCCAGCAGCCATGTTGAGACCATGAGGTAGCAAACATGAGGACAGAGGCCTAGAAACTGAGGCTGGGGGAGTAGAAAGATGCAAAGAACCTGGGTCCAGAAGGGATGGTTGCACTGCCCCAGACTTAAGACCAACGATATACTGCCATCTAAGCCATTGCTACTATGTGGTTCATTCTTTGCTTCTTTCTCCCTCTCCTATCCCCTCCCTCTGTTTCTTTCCTTTTCTTCAGCAGAACACATTCCTGGCTGGTACATCTCTCTTTCCCGGATTAAGGATGTGGAGCCAAGAGTGCTGCTGTGCCTCTTTGTCAGAACAAGAGAAGCAGCCTGAGAATTACACAAAGACCCCAAAGACGGTACAGCTGATGGAATTTGCCCCAAACAAAGCCAGACCCACCAGGCTGAGCTGACCCTAAAACCCACCATTCCTCTAGTTACATGAGCCAACAAATAAATGTCTTTATTGTTTAAGATCATCTGAGTTGGACTTTCTTTTCTTTGGAGGAAGAACATCCTAACTGATAAAACCAGATTCTTCAGCACAATATGTACACTTCTAATGGATTTTACAACATTTATCTCATTACACCAAGACACAGAAATAAAATCAACATGAGGTCATATAACGTGGCACGCATTTGAAAGTAGGAATACACACATTTTTCAAAAGTTCAAAGTAAAAATTGTACAATTAAATGTCTTTGTCAAGCATTTTTTTCCTTATCACTCTATGTGTTTTGTAAGGCCTGTAAATAGATTAAAATTTTTAGTATTAATTATTCCCACTGGTTCTGTAGTCATGCACTGAAGGGCTGCATTTTTAAGTTTCAGTAATTGGACTCTGGAGACTTACAGAGAGGAAGAACATACGTTAACATGTCATACTCCATTCTCAACATGTGACTGTCATTATTTTCCAACTCAATAATGCTTATAAATGTACAAGCTATGTATGAGCTACCGAAAGTCTTTAAAATCCTGCAGCTTGACATTTAGAGCTATCCTAGCCAGCAGGAGCTCATTTCAGCTGGGTTGCACTTATTGTTTCAAGTATGCCCTCTAGGTTCTTTGGAAACAATGTAAAATATTGTGGCAAAAAAACCCAAAACCATGACCCACCATCCTCCATCAGGTTTTCTGTGACTGGAGCTCTGGGTAACAGACTGAGTGGGAATAAAGGTCATGAGAGGAAGTGGGTGATGAAGTAAGTCTCAAGTCTACCTCTGTACCAAGTGATTTGATCATTCTGGAAAATCCAGTAATGAAAAAACAGTCAAAATATCAACAGTTATTTCACTGAGTTGACTGATGCATGCAGTCAAAACCCTTGACCCCATCTGACCTAGACTGGCTCCTTTAACAGTCTCGCATCCCTGATGAAGAAAACCAACTAGCTGTTGTCTTCCCTCACACAGCGAGGCCAAGCCCAGTTACAGCAACTACAAAAACCTAACCTGTCAGAGTCCAGGTAAAATTTTGCTGCGTCAAAAGTTCCCTATGTCAACTAAGTTGACCATTGCCAAGGGACATCTTTTTGCAAGAGAGGGATCCTCCAGCTTGCAGTTACTGTGAGGATGGAAACTGATCTATAGGTGTGGCTTCATTCATCCCCCCAAGGTAGTTGAGGAAACACAGAATTTCTCAATGATGCTTGGGGTCAGAAGCCTTTCAGAAATGACCCACCAAGTTACCACCAAGTGTACTTTCTCTTATGTAAGGTTATCCAAGCTAGTAAATACATTTCAGGGCTAAAATTACTCAATTCTCTTTCCTTCTCTCTCCCTCCGCCAACCCTATATATTATGCTATACATTTATTGCTATTATTATTATTATACATATATTATTATTATACATTATATATAAATACATAGTATTATATATATAATACATGTAGTATAATCTCATATATCTGAAAGATAATACTGTATATTTACTGTCTGTACAATACTGTATATATTACACGTATAATACAGAGAGAATACTGAATATATTATTTATTATATACTGTATACAATATGCATATATAACAACTTATAGATTTACATATACCTGTAAAACAACATTTTGTAAAACAAAACTTTTTAATCTTTAAGAAAATTCATTGAATAAGCTGAAGAACAAATATCTCCCAACTACGGTAATCCTTGTCCCAGTGTTCCTTGCAAAGATTTCCAACACCCAGCACATTTTTGGGCACCCAGCTCTGGACAGCTTTCCACCCATCCTCAGAGTCATCAAAGGAAGGAACTAAAGGCAGATGATGGCTCAAAGGACAGAATGAATGAACCCTCACCATCATTTCTCTGTGACACCTTTCATTTTCTACATCTGTTCCTTTGGAGTAAATTAAAGAAGCTTTGGATAAGGGGGTAAAATTACATAGTCCTTCAGCTTGCTTTGCTTGTTGGGTGATCTGGGGACAATCTTCAGATTTTCGTTTCTGTGTCTGCCTCCATTTCCAAGGGCTTTCCAATGGCCCTGTGGCTACTGAACTTCCACTGGCTTCACAAGGTTCTATTCTAGTTTTGAAATAGTTGCCGTTTTTATCCTACCGAAGAGCTGGCTTGACTACATTTCTCACTCTTTTAGCTGCTGTGTCAATACTTCAAAACATTCAGTCAGTTAACTCAATTCAGTCAAAAATTGTCACAATGTTTACATTGTGTTGACACAGCCCATGGCATTGGAGGAAATACAGCTCATTAAGTTCTTAGTGATTCTTTACCGAGCAGAGTTACACACTATAACAGAACTACAAATGTAACCACCGTGACAAAAGGAAGGAAATGAGTTAATATTGGGGTGCCAACTACGTGCCAGGCACCGTGTTAGATTTCATCCACATTTTAGCTCATTTAATCACACAATAATCCACACCCTTCATGCTATCACCCAGAGTTGGCCTGAAAATGATAGTTTATTGGGGAGTTCCTCTTTACACACTAATACTCAAAGAATGCAGGAAGAAAAATAGGCTTCCCAGTCAAGTTTCACTTAATGGTTTAACTTTCTTGAACCTGTGTTTGGTTTTGTTGCAAACTGATACGGCTCCTTTAACAAACCGGCTGCAGAGCCCTCAGCCTCCAACCATCACACACCCAGGGAGAGTGGCCTTCAGAGGGGATTAGACACAGATGCAGAGGTGGTGCTGGTGGAGGCAAGGGAGAGGGGAGGATGGGGAGACTGGAGAGAGGCATGTGCTCAAACCTAAGGACAGTATCTGCGAAATACATACGCAAAACAACTCATCTGAATGCCTACTGTGTGCAGGTACAGGGCTAACCCATGGAGTTTAAGGAAACAGGAGGAGACACTAACGAGTAGCCCAGGAGTGTTAACGAGCCATTTAGCAAAGGCTCTAAGGACCTCTCAATGAGAATGTCCTGAGGCACAGAGTCAGGGCAGAAGAAGGCCTGGGGCAGCCTGGAGAGCAGAGAGTAAATAAAGAAACAACCTAGAAACAGTCCTATAGCAGCTGTTACCTGTAATATAAATGGAGTTTACATTTTAAATGAATTATTCTATTTTTCCTCGAAAATTTTCTGTCTTTAAACGAACGAGTGAAATGTCTACACCTTATATCCCTGCTTGCCCTCGATGTTCCGTGCCCAGAGGAAGTCCAACTCTGGGCTGGCAACGGCCTGAGCCGCCCTAATCACTTCTGAAGTAGAGGAAGCACACGTCCTTAAAAGCAACCAATCCACCTCCTGGACTTTCATAAAAATATTGATGCAGTAAGGGAATTGTCGCAGGTGGAATAGATTTTCCCCACAATTATAAAACTCGGCAGATTCGTGTCTTGAATGACAATCATAGAGACAGATAATTAGGTCCTAATTTCTGCTCCGAGGTTCTGCAGTTCTCAACAACTAATTGGTAATTTACTCGTGAATCTCTGCTCTGCTTGTATCTCACAGTCAGGCACCAAAAAGTCAGTCAAAGGAAATTGCTTCCTATCTTACATTTCTCTCAAATTAAAAAATTCGTGTCTCGCACACAGTTTTAAAAGGTATGAAATAAAGCATTCTTTGAAGTTCCCAAAGAGTTATTAAGATGCTAGTAAGCCTTTATGGATTTATTCTAAGGAAAAAAGGGGAGGAAGCAAGGAGGGAAGGAAGGAAGGAAAATGACTCTAGTAAAATCACGCACGCACACGCGCACGCGCACACACACACACAGGACTGTGGGTGCCATGGGGAAAGGGGTCTTCGAATGCTTCTTTTTCTTATTGCTAATACTTTCTAAATATTTACAGAAAGAGCAAAAACTATTCTAAAAAGGGAAAAAAATAAAAATCACTTCTAATTCAATCTCCCAGAATTAACCACTGCTGATATTTTTAGGTTGACCCTTAGCATTAGATTCTTTGAAGAGAACATCCTGTGTTCTTTAAAAAACTAATAATAATAAATTAAAGGAGGAATCCTACTGCCTCCCTGGCCCATCTCCTCAGACCTAGTTCCCTTACCTGCCAGTGAGTGGCAGTATAGTGGGATACCCACACCCACCCCAGGCTGCCTCACCCCACCCTACCCTAAAACTTCTAACCCCATGAACAGACATCAGCTGCCACTTGGCCAAAGTCCTAATGCCCAAAACGGGAAGAAGTTCAGATCTAAATAATTAAAATGAAGTTTTGGTGTCTCTGTTCTTCCTTCACATAAACTTTGGTTAGATCTGTACAAATTAAGAATGTGTATATTATGCCATTTGCAGCGACATAGATGGACCTAGAGAACATCAGTGTATAGATGGACTTCTCCCTGAAAACCAGGGAGCTGCACAAGCCACACATTCTCCTTGCTTGGCCCTGTAATAAACCTTTCTCTGCTCCAAAAAGAAAAAAAGAAAAAAGAATGTATATATTAACATATAATATTGTTCATTAAATAAGTAAATAAATAAAAATAAATTTTAAAAGAATGTATATATATTGAATTGTCTTAATACAGGCATTTCGTGGTGTTCGTGAAATTCACTTCGGGAGACTCTCTGGAGCAACTGCCTCTGGAAAAGAATTTCCACCCAATTTAAGGGACAGAACTTAATTTTTATGGGGCCTGAAGTCTAAACAATTTAGAGAGGTGATTTCTTTAAGAAAAATAATACAAAATCATGAATGCAAAATGTAGCATGAAAATAAATATTTATTTAGAATGAGAAAAGAATTCCCAGCTAATAACAGATCTTTAAAATCTGACAAATACCACGACTATAACAAAATCCAGAAAAACGATATAATCTGCTTATGAACTGGTTGATCCATCACTATGATATTTTTCCACAGACTAGCTTCAGGCTCTACTTGCTTCTCCTCCACTCCTTGCCTCCGTGAAATGCCAATACCAGAGGACAGGTTCCTATCACAACTCGGCCTCTGGCCCTACAGCTTCATTTCACAATACCAGATGAGTTGGCACAGTGGGTGGGAGGGCATTTGGAAACCCATTCCTGCCCTAGACAGCCAGCAACAGTCTATAGCCTAACTTTGAACCACACAAATATAACCTGTTAAACCCCCCTAAATGTATCCCCAATACAACTTCCATTAGCCAGATCCCAAAAAGGCCTGTGGCCACTTTCAAGGCCACCCAACTTGAGGGGAAGTATGACAAGACGTCAGAAGAGAAAGACACAACAGTCCCAACCAACTGCAATGGAAATATCTTACTTTTGCTAACTTCAAAATTAGGGGGGCTTCCCTGGTGGCACAGTGGTTGAGAGTCCGCCTGCCGATGCAGGGGACGTGGGTTCGTGCCCCGGTCCGGGAAGATCCCACATGCCGCGGAGCAGCTGGGCCCGTGAGCCATGGCTGCTGAGCCTGCACGTCCGGAGCCTGTGCTCCGCAACGGGAGAGGCCACAACGGTGAGAGGCCCGCATACCGCAAAAAAAAAGAAAATTAGGAACACAGTGCCTCTGGGAAGGGTTCATGCCCTGGGGGTCCTGTTTAGCCTCATTAGCTTCCAGGTAAATCCACGTCCACCCCATGGTGTACTCACACTGCTGAGGAGTACTTTGTCCAGCATCCCAGAAGCTGGTATCCCCAGAGAAGCTAAAACTGGTGAGGGGGTGGTCACCAAATTAGGTATGTATACAAAATGAACTTGAGAGGTCCTGGAGAGGAGTTCTAGAAGGTTCTCCCAAACAGGGAGGCGAGAGGCCAGCTGTAGCTCGAGATAGAGAAAACAAACCAAACATGAGCCCCCGAGAAAAGTCACAAGGGACACCCTCCTCAATATAGCGTGGATTTGCAAAGGAACTGCTCTTCACAAGAGTAACTCTATACAGTTCGCTCCAATGAGGAGCAACAGCTGTTTATTTATTTAAGAGTGGTGAAGAGCTCTCCCGGATACTGCCAGGGAGGCCAGCAAGTTCTAAATACAAATCGTCTTCCAATAATCTGAAACCCTTAATCTTGATAGAACCCTGCTGTTGGAAAAACGTAGCTTTGAGCCATCTCACAACTCCAGCCTCTGCGAATTACTGGCTATAGGATCTCAGATAAGGTACTTTGCTGCTCAAAACCTCAGTTTCCTAATGCATAAAATGGATGTAATAATACCTACTCTAGGTTTGGTGAGGCTTCATGATATTTGTGACAATTATCCCACAAATGAAATTTTCAGCCAATAGTTGCCATTATTAGAAAGCTGCCTTTCCCATTTACTTTGCCATGTTTGGTGACCTTGCCTGTTACACAAATAAATAAGTGCTTGCTTGTGAAATTGAGATTAAAATCCCAAATGAAAATTGAGAGTATGTGGTCAAGCTACATATTGATCAGTCTGGTTTGTTAAAAATAAAACCTTTCTAAGGATGTGAGTTGGGGGTGTATATCTGGGGAGGGTGGGAGTGGAGTGACAAGGTATTAATTATAAGTAACAAAGTTTTATTTTTTTATAACTGAAGGCTATATAAATTCCAAAGTAGTCAGGATTGATTTAAAGACTAACCTTTTGGGGGGAGGGGTAAATTGGGAGATTGGGATTAACATATACACACTACTATATGTAAAACAGATAATAAGGACCTACTGTATAGCACAAGGAATTCTACTCAATACTCTGTGGTGGTCTGTATGGAAAAGAATCTGAAAGAGTGGATATACATATATGTATAACTGATTCACTTTGCTGTACACCTGAAACTAACACAACATTGTAAATCAACTACAGTCCAATAAAAATTTAAAAAAAAAAAAAAAACTGGAACTTCTGCTACTAAAATACCCATCTTGGCAGTTAAAACCCTTGAGATTCAAGAGCATTAAAGTATCTAAGCTTATGTGAACTCCTAGACTCTATTATCATTTTATTTTTCCATCAAATATGCTCATTTTGGCATGTAAAAAATAACTGATACATATTCTAAATCAACTATACTTCAAAAAAAATAAAAAATAATTGATATAAATGTGTTACCCTACCCACCGGGAACTCAGCCCCGCACAGCTACAGCACGCCAAACCGCCATTCAATGAAAGACACCCAAGTCAGCCCTCATTTCTAACTTACCAGCGCTTTCCTTCAAGTTCTGACTAGTTCACAGGGAGAAAAGATGTGCAATTTTTTTTTTTTTTTTTTTTTTTTTTTTTACTTTTTCAAAAACTTTTCAGCAAGTGTTACTAGAGAATTGAGTGTTTACATTTCAAAACGCTATGGATTTCCTGGGTTCTGTCCTCTCTTATTAAGGCCCAGGAACTTATCGTCGTGGTTGCAATAAACTCTCTGCGGTGAAGGGTGAGACCCGTGGAAGGAAGTAGGAAGCCTTTTCTTCACGCTGCCCCTGAGAACCGAATGGGGAGCCATTTGGGCTGCAATGAACACTGCCAGGGTCACTTCAATGGGTTTTAGACTATTATCTTCTTCTGAAGTTTCTATTCTTCAAGTTGTGGAATATCCACCATTACGAGAGACTTCTGAAAAGTTTAAATCCTAGAGAATAATTCACTCGAACTACAGATGTTGCATTGTTTCGTTTGTTTTGTTTTTTCAAGGCTCATTTTCTCCTATAAAATCTACAGTTTAATTGCTGCTATTACTGGTTGATAGCATTAATTTTTTTCTACTAATACCTTATTGCTGCTAAACCTAAAATTTCTAAACCTGCCAAATCACTACTATTTTATTAAAATATTACATCCCCCCCCCCCCCCCCAGGATCTCACATATAAGATCTCACCCAGTTTAATTCTTGATACATTTCCCTGCCAACCAGCTGAAATCCCAAATCAGTGACAATTTTTTGCTGTCACTGGGTGGCTAGACTTAAGCACAATTCTTTTTTTTTTTTTTTTTTTTTCCAACTGGAAATTTTCTGATCTGTGAACTTAAAAACCCCATTTACGGGACAGTTCCTCGATCTCACTGCAACCTCCCCCGCAGGAGACCTTTCAGGACCTCCTCCACTCAGCTATTTCCATATATTAGGGTTCTTGTTTGTCTATTGCAAGAAATCCCAAAACTTTTAGGGGTTTTAGCACTAGATCATTACTTATTTATAAACCTCCTCCTTAAAAAATAAAAAAGTCATATGGCACTTATCTAATTTAAAGAAAATGAATGTTAATTTTGTATCCAAAATGTTGATTCTCCTTGTGATCTTCAGACGTGGTCTCCAAGCACAGAGATACATTTCCTTGGAGGTGTTTGACTTTCCACCCCCTCTGGCTAGAAACCATGTCCCCCAGGTCAGAGAAAAGCTATCAGCTTTTCCAAATTGCATTTTACTTTGTCAAGAAACATTGCACTGTCCTCAAATATCTGTAAGGGTCATTCAAGAGCACGTGCTTTATCAGGACGCCTTGAGAGAGAAACAGAAGTATGGTAAAAATACAAATATTAAGGTTCACAATCTTGGAATAAGCACTGATTTTTAAAATAATACTTAAAATGTGTAAAGGTGGTTCTGAAATGCTCAGATTTTGAGAACCAGAATTAAGAAAGCAGAGGATGATAGTGTTCTCCTCTGCAGAGGGTATTTTGTTTCACTCTGCTTACTTCAAGTCAGAGCTAATAATGCAAAGTTTTTACTGGATGATCTGGCCAAAGACAATCAGGCCGTCTTGCTGATTTGCAGCCCTATTTTCCATGTGCATTACTCTCTACAGACAAGTATAGCCCTTGGTACACTTTTTAAAATTAGAATTGAATGAAAAACAAAATGACTTTTAAAAATCACTTTTACCCCCAGCTCTCTGTCTCCCTCTCACAGCTGCACCACCTCCAGCTTCAGGAGCAGGTTGCTGGGACACAAACAAGCAGAAATTCCTTAACTTGCACTTACAATCTGAAAAATGGTCAACTAAAACTAAGTATTGGGAGAAGCAGTAAACGAAGACTCGGCCAAATTTGCCTTGGACGGGCTGACCTTCCGAGGTGGCTCCAGACAGAGGGATGCAGGGCTCGGCCTGGGCTCCGGCGCTCACCGCCCACCCCACCCCCACCCCCGCCCCCGCCCCCGCCCCCGCCCTCACCGTGGGCTCCGCAGGGTCAGGTAGGCACACTCGATGCAGGGGACGGGGGCGGGTCACGGCCGTCATGGATCAGGCCACTGGCAGCCTACTCGGGGCTTAGGCGCGGCCATGGCCGTAAGAAAGGCGGCTCCTCGGACACGGCATCCAGGGTAGTGGGATGTGGACATCCGGGTCTCCACTGGAAGCGACCTCGGCTCTGGCCCCCCAGCATCCTGTTGTCTCGCTCAGGCCCTGCTCAGGGTCTCACGTTTTTGGTTCCTCTTCACCTGCATTTTGTGGCAGAAATCCCGTGACCCGGGGCTGTGGCCACTCTGGGACCGTGCAGAGTGGTGGTCAGAGGACATGCTCTTCCGACCTGAATGTCCAGCACCCAGACGCTGGAACGGCCCATCACTTACCGCATAACGTGCCGGACGGACGAGGATAGTGGGATTCCATCTTGTTGGCAACTGTCTTCCCCACGCCAGCCCCTGCAGACAGAGCGCCTGCCCAGCATCACCCACAGGGGCCGAGGCCGCTCTGTCCACCCGTCCATGGCCATCCAGATGACCACTTAAACAAAGAGCCTAGGGAAAGATCGTGGAAGCACTCTGTCCTGACCAGGAAGCATCACCAAGGTCTCTTTTGGGTAAAAGGAGAGGGGACGCCAGTGCAGCACCGTGCAGAGACGGCCCTTCCTGCGGTGCGGGCGCGGGGTCCCTGTCCCGGCCTGCGAGCCCCAGGAGGGAAGCTGGTGCAGACCCAGAGCCAGGAGGGAGACTCCATGGATCTCTGTGGTACTGTCTGAACCTTACCCTACAGGCATGAATCTCCCGTTTTACAGAAAGGTTCCTTCACGGAATCGTAAAGCTGCATTTTGACCTGCTCTTTACGCTCTTAGAGCACGTGAAGAAACTGAAGCCTAGAGAGGCTAAGGAGCTGGCGGGCGGCTTCCAGAAGGCCTGGGCAAGGGGACAGTGCACCCGGTATGCCATGTACCCTCGCCGTCCTCACCGACCCCGCCACCTGCAGAGAGGGGAACAGGGGGCGTGCCCAGGGCCAGCTCTCGGCCCTCCGGCTCCACCAGTGGCACCCTAGCCCCACCCCGCCGAGCCCCACCGCTCTGCTGACTTCCACCCCCAGGCTCTTCTCTGGCCCTGCACCTTCCCTGCCAGCGCCTCCTGCCCGGAAGCCCCTTAAATCCACTTCCCCTTCAAGACCGGCCGTCAGCACTAAACAAGCACTTACTGATCACCTGCCCATCAGGCCCCAGCGAAACACAAAATGCCTTGAGACTTGCACAGCAAATGGGCCTGGGCTCGCGTGTTGAATAAGCAGTGGCCCCTTCCAGAAGCTTCCTCTGGCTTCTGGCTCCGTCAGCATCTACTTAGCACCAACACGTGTCGGAAGTTGCACCCGGTGTTTACAAATGTCACCCCAGTCTATCCCCCAACACTCCCATAGGCCTATGTGCCCACGACCTCATCTGACTGAGGAGAAGACAGAGGCCCAGAGAGTTAGTAATGGCCCATGGAGGGAAATGTGAGACCCTCTTTTTTCCCTCTGTCACAGCTGCATCCCTGAGTGAAGACAATGACAAAAGGAAGCAGAGCCCCCCACCAACTCATAACTTTTTCTCAGAGAAAAAAAAAAAAATGCTTGTTGTTTTAGACCACTAAGATGTGGGACTGTTTGTTACCGCAGAGAAATCTAACCTATCCTGACTGCTACAAGTTCCATGTAATGAGATAATGTAATAATATTTCACCAATTTAAAATAATGTTAAAAAAATAAACTGGACTGAATTAGTAATTCCTCTGAATTACAGAAATTTTAAGAAAAGATGTTACTTCTGACAACAATCTGCTGTGACATTCACCCACCCCCTGATTCCACCATTTACTGGAACTCTCTCAGCTGTCCTATCAGTGGAGAGTAAGTGATGTTATTTTAAATGGTTTTATTCCCAGTTGTTTCCTTTCTAGTCTGTGTCTATTAAGTAGGTAGGAGGGGATACAGCTAAATGGATAACAAGTGTAGGCAAAGGCAGATGGACCTGGCTTTTGGTCACATCTCTATAACACACCAGCTGGTAACCCTGAGCATGTCATGGCCCTCCATGCATTAAAAAAAAAATGGGGATAATACCTGCCAGCACAGAACCTGGTGGGCGGTAATCCTGACTGGTCAACCTCAGATAATGGCCTGACATTGTCAGAAATTGTCCCTGAGCATGTCATGGCCCTCCATGCATTAAAAAAAAAATGGGGATAATACCTGCCAGCACAGAACCTG
>RJWK010059425.1:0-13605 GCA_004363435.1 Platanista minor
TCTCACTGTTGTGGCCTCTCCCGTTCTGGAGCACAGGCTCTGGACGCGCAGGCTCAGTGTCCATGGCTCACAGGCCCAGCCGCTCCACGGCATGTGGGATCTTCCCGGACAAGGGCACGAACCCGTGTCCCCTGCATCAGCAGGCGGACTCTCAACCACTGCACCAGGGAAGCCCCGTCATGCACATATTTTAAGACAAGTTAGCCATTGCTGTTTTGCTTTACTCTCTCAGCAGCAACAAAGACATTTTGCTTCCTGGGATGATTTCTGTTAACACCTACATGTGCCATTTGTCATCAGTCAAGTTCAGTAAAGTCAACAAATACTTAACCGACTTTTGTGTATATGGCACTTAGTGTTCCCTTTTAAAAGTTGAAAACTTGGAATCTGATAATATAATTTGTTACCATTCCACCACAAAAGAATTGCTACTCCTAATCCAATATCTTCCTCCCAGTAGACACTTAACACGTGTTTGATATAGTGCCCATAAAATCAGGAAGAGTTAAGACCAATAATAAAACCAATATGAATTGTGTTTTCTTACAATCATTTTTCATGATAGTTCTAAGTTTTGGTCTTTGATTCTTTGCAATGATTTGGAAACATGAAATATAAACATATATTGAATACATGAAATTCCTCTCAGTGTAAGACTCCTGGTGCTTTTAAATTTTTGACTCTTTATATATTCTGTTTGTTCTTGTAGTTTTGTTTATTTACTTTGATTTTTTTCCTACTAATGAAAATGCATTGATTTAAAAAGTATAGCACATTTGGGGATCCAAAACAAGAATCAAGATGGCTGTATGTTTATGGACAGACACAAAGTCCTCAAAGGGTAAACTAAACATACCCCATCATGGCAGTCACTGATTATGGGTTACAAAAGAATCTGACTTTGAAATCACTGGAGGGTCTATCTAACCCCCAATAAGGTTTGGGACTGTTCTGGCCCTTAGAACCATCACCAGGTAGAAGATTTGTAGTGGCTTCTCTTTCTTTGAAATGTCTTTCTTCAGTACCTAATGATTCAGCTTGCTCTGGTGAGGAAGCTGAAGACACACCTCTCTCCCCAAAGCACTAGTAAAGGAAATCAACTAGGAAAGGGAAGAGGAGACTGACTGCACATGGATTCCCATGGATTTAGTGGGACTGTTTGGTTCAATTAACAAATAGCTACTAAGAGTTTACTAAGTATTGTCCAGAGACATCCCCTGCCTGACAGACAAGGGAGAGAATGTTTTCAGAGGGAAGCTGTTAGTGGTGCCAGAAGCAATTTATGTTCCTCAAGGTAATGTTTCATCAAGACTTTGCTACATGCTCAGTGTGGGACTCTGACAGAGGAAAGAATGAAGATATTCTCAAAGATCTCACTTTTACTATCACAGGTTAGATTCTCATTGGAGGAGATTCTAGTGACCCCATCCCATGTCAGGTTGTTAAAGATGGCATCCAGAGCACACGGGATACCCTAGAACACTAAGAGTTCAAAGTTTAGTCTGAGCACAGGCTATTACATATCTAGTATCCCTGGGTTAGTTAGAAACTTGGAGCTTATTAATCACCAACCTGAAATCCTATGCTGTTCTCTAAGTACTGATAGAAACCAGCTTAACAACTAAGTTATGAGAACCTAAAAATAAAAACTATGCTGATATAAATTTACATTTTGCTCCCCAAATACATATTAATAAAAAAATGATTCTCATGCCCAATATCTATAATAAGGATAAGCTTTTACCTTTTTAAGGTAATGAATTATTTTATAAATCAACATAAATTGAGCATTCTTAATGCACTAAGAACTACAATTCACATATATTTGTGTGTGTGTATATATATTACTGATACAAAGAATTGAAAAAATTCCACTATATTAATTTTCTTTCTTATAAAAAAGGTGCATAAGTTAAAGCTTGCTAATTGACTTTTTCTTTTATGACCTTTTCACCATCCTCACAAAATACTGCTGTGGACAGCGATATTTCCGTTTACTTTGCAAAATAATTTTTCAGTTCTTTCTTTTCTATTTTGTAGAAGGAAAGCATTTAAATGTAATATAAGTATAGACATTGAAAGCACTAAATTTCAAAAGCTCATATAGGCCATGGCTTCAAATATTCAAATTTCTGCCTCCTCTGTTTCTAGTCTTGGTAAAAGCCACCATCATTTTGTCAGTTGTCAAACGTTTAGTGTCAGGCTGAACTTCTTACTCATATCCAGCATTTTAATTGTTGACTGGGTTCTGTTGATTATATTTCCTACATTTTTTTTTTTTTTGCGGTACACGGGCCTCTCACTGTTGTGGCCTCTCGCATTGCGGAGCACAGGCTCCGGACGCGCAGGCTCGGCGGCCATGGCTCACGGGCCCAGCTGCTCCGCGGCATGTGGGATCTTCTCGGACCGGGGCACGAACCCGCGTCCCCTGCATCGGCAGACGGACTCTCAACCACTGCGCCACCAGGGAAGCCCCCTACATCGTTCTTGACTTTCCCTTCTCTCTCAATCCTCACTGGCAATGACCTCTGGAATGGCCTCTTTTAGTTTTCCTGCTTCTAGTCTCACCAACTCCTATATACCCTCCATGACACTGCTAATAATAAATCATGTGATGTCTCTTCTCTGATCAAATTTTTCTCAATGACTCTCCTTTGCCTAAAGATCAAGTTCGAAGATCACAGCATAGCACATCAGACCCTTCATGATCTTTGTCTCCTTTCCATCCTGATCCAGTGCTGTCCCACACTGTATACCTTAGCCATACCCAACTCCATGTTATTCTCCTTCATTCTTTTTCGGGCCGGCGGGCGGTGCTTTCTCTTTCCTCTACATAAAATGCCCTCTCATTTAATCCTTGTTCTTAAAAAATAAGTTCAAATAACACTTCCTCTTTGAAGTTCTCCTTGCCATCCCTGGGTATTTAATTAGTCTTTCTGTTGGTTCCAGAAATGTTTACTTCTTCAAATGAAAAAAGCAAATCATATTGTAACTTCTAATGCATGAGGAGTTGTTAAATGGTTGTGTGTTTCCCCACTCTACTCACCACTCAACAGCACCCAGGACTTTGTTCTATGTGCATAATATGGAGCAACACAGATTATCACAGAATGATAATCACAGAAGATTATGGTCAAGGATAAGGCCATACCAATCCTGTCACACTCAAATATGAGATAAAGTATTATCTTTACACCTATGGATAACCTGCAATAAATTACATGTAGCAAAAGTATTAGGATGGTAAAGTGCTGAATTACATTAAACATATAGGGAAAAAATTTAAGGCATGGTTTTAGATTCAGATGCTAAAAGTCTAAGATCATTTGCCTTTATTTCTAATAGAGTTCAGTTCTCATATTCAACAATCCAACATTTTTCATCTACAACATCCTAAAGGTAAATGCATGAAGAACCTTGTTGGCAATATTACAAACCTTTGCTATCTTTCCCTGAATCTCTTGGATCAGCTTCAAAGAGAAATTCTGTACTTATAAAATAGAGCTAACTGATATTCTAATTTGATGATAGTATCAATTTCTTCTTAAAAATAAATTTGGCCCAAATTAGTATAAAAGGAAAAAAGAAATCTCCTAAAGTAACTAACTTTATCACCCATCACTGGATGCTGTTTCCTGACAGTGTGTATACTGGAAAATGTTATGATTACTTTACACCTAACATGTAATTAGGAACTTTTAGAAACTTTATGTAGCAACCCTTAAATACTTGTCTTATCTGTTGAATTCCCATTGTGTGATAACAAAAGGAACTTATTACCTATTAAGCATTTACTATATGCATGGACTGGGTTAAAATTTTATATATAATTTCATGATCACCCTGTGAACTGTGCATAATTATATTCATTTTATCTCATCCAAATTCAGCAGCTACTTAGAGAGCTGTACTGAAACATTTTTTGGGACTTAAAAATCCCATGCTAATAACTATTTCAATAATAAAATGTCATTCAAAAACAACCATTGGAAGAATTTTTCATTTAGTTTAAGATTATTTGGTATCTTTAGTGCCAGTATAATCACATCATATATATATTTATTACACACTTGCCATGCATCAGTCTCCAGTTATATATTTGAGGAGATAAAATAATGTAGAAATAATAATAAAGAAACCTACAGTCCAGTTAAATAGTCAGTGCTGGTTTTATAAAACATGATGTCATTTCAACTTTTCATTCCATCATATACATGATGGAATATGTATATGTTACATATTAGTATGTATTATATATACCTAAATATATATATATATATGTATGTATGTATATGGTTTGTTTATATATGTATTATATATTGTTGGGTGTGTATACATATATATAATAATATGTGATTTATATGTATATATTTATGTGTATGTGTATACACATACCAATATATAAATTTTGGTGTTGAACTGTCCCATATTTAAATCAAAAGCCTTATATCACTCTATCCTAAATCTGGAACTTCTGAAGAGGGCTACATGTAGAAAGATACAGATAAATGGATAAATAAATTTTCTTTCTTTCCTCCTTTCTTTCCTCTTGTTTTTCTTCCTTCAAAAAAACGATAATTGAGGGACTGATTGTTACACTACATAATACACTTAGATAAAAGACAAATAAAGAACATAGTCTGTAGCCATCATGGTCTTTGAGGGGAAAGAAACAAGTAAATAGATGACTGCCTACAAAGCATGTGTAAATGGTAAAAATAATCAATCATGCTAAGCGGTGATGTCAGGAGGTAGGAGGTGGCTGATGGTAAGAAGAGGAGTGACTCTGAACCAAAACTGGGGTGTCAGAGAAGGCTTCTCAAGCCATCCTTTTATTTATAATGCCTGCTTCTTTTTAAATTTTAAAAAATTTTAAAAGTTGTTTTAGTTTGCTCTCAGAACCTTTCCCTTTTATCATTTCAACTCATTTGATTACATGGTCTCATAGTTGAAAGAAAGAAGGAAAGAAAGAAAAAGAGAGAGAAAGAAAGAGAGAGAGAGAAAGAGAGAGAGGGAGGGAGCGAGGCAGGAAGGGAGAAAGAGCTAGCTAGCCATTAACTGTAATGATTATTAATTCTTATGATAGGCCCCTTTGATGCAATTTTAGGAGACCTAGACTTCTAATTAGGGAGAAATCTTAAGAGAGTAGATTACAGCATAGGGTTTGGACCTCAAAGTGAGGGCAGAAACACAGCAGAAGGAACTTAACAGAAAAGATTCACTAGATGCAGGAGATAAATGAAAGGTTGAAAAGAAAAAAAAGATAACTGTGAAATTAAAGTGATAGTAGAATTCTTTGGTGGTCTTTTAAAATTGTTTTGGATGCTACACCTTGATCTGGTCAGAAAATACTCAGTTTAATGCAAGTTCCCAAACTCAGTCTCCTTTGTGATTCATAAAATTATTTTACTTTGTTCTAGCTCTGTCCCTGAATCCTAATTATGTCTATATATTTTTCAGAACATTAAAATATATTTATTTTAGACATTTACTACTATATAAGAAGTAGAGATATGAGAAAAATATTTTACAGTCAAAAATTTTAGTCAGAATATTTGAAAAGATATATATATATGTAATAACATTCAGGACTCATGCATGAAAAACTGTCCTTTCGAGGATAGTGATTACAGACCGTATTTGAAATAAAAAATTAAATTTACTCTTTTTTTAACACCTTTATTAGTGCATAATTGCTTTACAATGGTGTTAAATTTACTCTTTATTAATCTATAGTATACTTATCATTTCTCAGCTCTGATCGTATATCTTCCATAAAACATTTCAATGCTAATAATCACGTTGCTTCATTCCTTTTTTGATTTGCATTTAAATTTTATCCTTTTTCCTTCTCTGCTCTAATACATTGTTATGAGCATTTGATTTTTCCCCACTGTCCTAAATTCAGTTTCCAGCACCAGGTCCTCTAACAGTATTTGTTATATAAACTTGTAGGTTGATACATTTGGGGTTTTACCAGAAAATGATTCCCACTTTGTCCACCCTTACTTGTTCTTGCCATTCCTGGTAGTCTTTTAAACTGCTGTTTCAGCTCTCCAGGCAGTTTTAAAAGGGAGCTGTTATACAACCCCTGCTAATAAATCAAAGAGATTCACCCCATGTTTGCCTTCACTGAGCTCAGAATGTGGAACTCTCAGCCTTTTGCTATAAGGGCAGAGAAACGTTGATATATGAGCCTTTATACATCATGCAAGAGAAACACATCCAGTTTATAGTCACAGGGACAGTTATAGCTAAATCAAGGTATTTCACTTGTGCCCAATACGTCTCACCCCCAGCTCTCCTGTTTGTAAGGAGCTGACACTATTTGTCTGAACTGTTGGGTCTCAGTAGTTTGCTTTTATTTGTGACTCACCGATTATGATGAAAAAACAGAAATAGTAAGTAAGCTACATAATTGATTTTTCCTTTGGTCCTCCCAGAAATAATAATGTTTGCTTCTTTTCTCAGTGTGAAAGTTTTTATGAATCCCATCTGTAAATGTTCACAAGAATATAAATCTAATACAGAAATGAAATACATCATTTCCAGAAAATACTGTGGCAGTTCTCTTTAGTTCCTAAGAATACATCACCACAGAAAGAGAAGAACTGAGACTGCCTTTTGCCCATGTAAGAAAAATTTTAGACAGACTTTTTAGACTTATTTAGTCAGGTAATTTCATCCATTGTCCATTTCTATTGACTGCACAGTACTTGTCTCTGTGTGGCCAGAGAACATTGGAGCCAGATCACTACTAAGGCTCCCTAACAAGGGAGACAATTTTCTGCAATCAAGAAGGCTGTGGGCAACCATATTGATTTTGGAGAATGGCTGGAGCAGAGTGCCTGGATCAGACAATTTAATGGAGAATGCATAGGCAGAGCCAGACCTAGATCAAGCTGTAAAGTAAAAGAAGTTTTTCTCTGAAAGGTCATATTATCTTTTCATGCCTTACTACTTTCTTTGACCAGTAGAGTTGTCCCCATAGCCCTCAAAGGTTCGACAATCACTTATTCAGCACCAGCTGGGTGCATATCGTTTTCACAGTGCTGTGGAGGTTACAAAGAAGTATAAGGGAGTCCACTGTTCTTTTTTAAGTGCATAAAACAAAAAGCCACAAATTGTAAAATAATAATACTCATTACATTTATTACAATGCTTGCTGATGCTTAGGCTAAAACCTTGTAATTATCTTTGTCTTTTCTCTTTCACACCCACATCCAATCCATCCGGAAAACTTTTGGTTCTATAATATATCCAAAATCCTGCTACCTGTCAAGATCTTTACTGCTACCACCTTGGTCTAAGCCACCACCATCTCTCACCTGGATAACAATGGTCTCACAGCTTCCACCTCTGCCCTCATATAGTCTATTTTCATTATATCACTGAGATTGCGTCTTATAAAACATAAGAAAATGGAATCATGCCACACCACCACTTGGAATTCTGAAAAAAACTCCCCATTTCACTCAGAGTAAAACCAAAGCTCCTATAATGGCCAACAAAGCCTTAAGTGATGTAAGCCATCCTCTCTATTATATATCTAACTTCATCTCTCTCTGTCAACTTGGCCTCCTTGTTCTAGACATACTCCCACCTTAAAGCCGTTGAACTGACTGCACCCCTCCCCATCCTAGAATGCTATTTTCCCAGCCATCCACATATGTGACTCCTTCTTTAAATCCTCATAGAAATGTCAACATCTCATCTTGCCTTCAGTTTTCCCAATACTCACTTCCCTGCTCTACTTTTATTTATTTATTTTTATTTTCTCCATAGCATTCATCACTTACTGTCATACTACATAATGTACTTCACTATGTGTATTTATTTCTGCTCTGTTCACAAAGATGTAAACTTAGGGGCAAGAATCTGTTTTGTACCTTATAATATTCCAACGGATTAGAACTATTGTTGACACACACTTGGCATTTAATGAATGCTTATTAAACAATAAATACATTTATGAAAGAATGAATAAAAACAGCTTTTACCACATGTATACTACATGCCAGGACTTTGCTACGTGTTTTGCATATATTTTCTTCTCTTCTCTCCTAAAACACTGTGAGCTAGGTATTACTCCAAATGCAGAAGCTGACATTTGGAAAAAAATGTGTTACTTGTCCAAGGTTACAAAGCAGATAAGTGACAGAGCCCAGATAGAAACTCACGTCCAACTAAAACTTGGACTATTAACCACCATGACATGTTGCAAGTAAACTCTTGTTTCACTACACAGTTCTGCATAATCCTAAATTCTGTTATGTGTAGGAAAGGATTTAAGCTTCCTAGATTGGGAAGCAGAAAGTAATTGTCAAGAGCTTTGTTATTCCAGAGTCTAATCCTAATTTAGAAAAATTTTCAAAGATACTGGCTCATAATTTCTATAGAAAAAGGAAAGAAAAACAGACGGAACATGTGTGAATTTTACTGTGTTCTTTTATTTCATTTCATCATATCCTGATTCTCAATTCTTCCTGGGAATTACTCCTAAGTTTCACTAATGCTTGAACTCACTTCTGGACCTTCGATTAACACAATACCCAAACCATTTGGTAAATTCAGCATTTTCAAATAAACTAGGTGACTTTTTAAAAATCATTCAAACTGCTTGTTTGGAATAATGCAAAGCAACCAACCAGTGGAACCACAGCTGCGTTCAGTGGTTCCTCTTGAATTCAGTTATGGTCTCAAGAATGAAGACACTTGATCCCATCTTGGTGAAGCACGGTAATCCTTTAACTTCCCTCACTCATGGCACCAGCGTATACTCTTGTGCATATTATCTTACTTCAGATATGAATCTGTCATCTAGTCTTGCCCCATGTATGTCAGACTTGGCACCACCTGTACCTCTGATTCCAAAATTCTTTGGAATGAGGCCTGGATATAATTATACACACTAACTCATTTTATACACACCGTACAGGCAGCCATGAACTGACTAGACTCCTAATATGCACATTCTGATAAAAATATCCTAGTGTACTCCCTTCCGAAGCACCCTCCACCCACACCAACACTTCACTTTCTCATTTGCCTGGTGAGTCATATCAGTGCTGGCAATTTATATTAAATGCTTCAATCCCAATTTCTTATTTTGTTTTTTGCCAGTATTCTCTTAACCTGAATAGTCCTTATAAATGCAACTGTTCACTTCTTACAGTATAAACGTGGAGGAATGTGTAGTAATCAATAGAGTCCTAGCATTTCGATATGCTGAACAATATTTTTTAGAATTAAACATCCATCATGCTTTAAAAATACTCCAACAGATTGTCTTTCTAAATGGTGCCTTAAACAGTGGTTGTCTCTTTCTTTGCAAGCTCAGTGAAGAGATAATATATGCTTTGGGGTCAAGCAATGCTCCATTTTCCCCCCAGTAGACCTTTTAACTGCAAATAACTTTCCTTAAATGGATTCTCAAATTTCTTATTACTAAATCAAAGAAAACAAGAGAAGAATTTTTATGTGCACAAAGCATTCACTTTAGCACTTCCTGCAGGATAGCTCATTTAAATGTGTAGGATTCCTGATCCTCTCATTGCCAAAGATCCCCCCAGGGCACAAGAACCTTCAAATAATCAGTACTATGTTAGGCACAGCACTACCAGAGCGTGATTGGAAGAAAACACATTACAGTCTAATGTGCTACATGTTTTCTGTCTTGTTTTTATTTATTTATATTTTTCTGCATTACTTTCAAATACGACTAGGTCAGTTAGAATGGAAGTTCAGTTGTAAGACTCTTTCAGGCTCTTTCTAAATATACACTTCATCAGCTTATTAGATCACTGGAGCTAAATGTGGTTACAATAGTTTTGTTTACATTCCTCATCCATTATTCTCATAATGGTGGTGTATTATTATTACCTGCTCCAAGAGTCAAGAGCCCTCATCTCTGTCTTCATTGAACCTGCTGAAATGTGACATCTCTTGCTTCACATCAGAGGCCAAGATCATATCCCTGTTAATTGTTAGTTGGATCACAGGCACTCAATGTTCCCACCCACATCACGCCTCGTGAAAGAACACCATTTCCCTCATATTCATCCTTTAAGCTCCGAAAATCGCTTTCTTCAACCACTGCTCTACTGTGTGCCTCAGAAAACCTTAATAATTCTGGAGTTCTCAGAAAATCAAAATCAGCTTTCTACTGCTCTGCTTGTAATCTCTTCTCCCAAGACTTCTAATTTTATTCTCCTGTCCAGTCCCTCTCTATGGATTTGCCAAAGTCAATCTACTTGTTGATTTTTTAACTTTCTGGAAATCTCCCGTTCAAGAACCCACTTGCCTCCACCTCTTCACACTCTGACCCAGGCACGAATCAGCATGGCAATTACTTGGGAGGTGAGGCAAACTCACTGAGCAGAAAGTGGCCACTGCTTTCCAGCTTCCCAAATTTATGGCATCTAACAGCTCCTCTCCTTGAAGTTTATCAAGCAGTTACAGGATTCATGGCAGCCACAAGTAAGTAAGTCTTTGAGGAATCTAGAGTCTGCATATCAAAATCACTTCTGAGACTCACATAAGCCCTGGGTCTGCAGAGATTGTCACAGGACAATCAGGAACTAATTTAATGGTTTCAGAGTTAGTGTATTCTATTTTCCTAGGGAGGCAAAAGGAACTGCCGCCCTGTGGAAGTCTGATCTATTGTTAGGGGGAACCCTTATTCTCCAGTCCTCACATTTTCCTGGGAACAGTATTGAAATAACACTTCCAGCCCCATTCCCCACTCATTCATGCCTCCCCTAAAAGAGAACTGTGGCAAGTGAGATTGGGAGAAGGAACTGAACACTTTGTTGGGTTAAGATCTACCTGCCCCAGGAGTGCTGTGTCCTGTGTTCTTGCTTCCTGTGATAAGCATGCAATATCAAGCATAAGCTTTTCAACCAGAGACAGAGCTGAAAGTGTCCCTTTCTGGCTATACTACTGGGGTTCCATGCATATGAAACAGTGACTACGAGCATGTGTGTCTATCTGCAGGCCCCAATATTCCTGGGGTGAAATATTAGGAAGCCTGACCATGATCACACATGTAAGCCACATTCTCCAATCCAGCTTGGTCAGAAGTAAAACTGATATTCTAATCACCATATGTCAGCTTCCTATGTCTATGTTTTCTGTGAGTTTAGAAGGGGAAGAAAGGAGTCTTATTACTGGCCTCATAGACCTTCAACAGCTAAAGAGAAGGAATTACACATGTCTTTCACCCAAAATGTTGAGTTTCAGTTGATTTGGACTGTGTGAAGTTTGAAGCCCTCAATTTGAATCTGAATTCTTTCATTTACTATCTTTATAATATGAGGCAAGTTATTTAATCTCTCAGTGCCTCAGTTTCCTCGGTTGTGGATTCAACTAAGATTTAATGAGCAGATGGTCTGTGCCAGATACTGTTCTAGGATCTGAGGACACACAATGTGCCCACACACAAACAGAATAAAATGTATTCATGGAGCTTTCATTCTGTAAAATTGAAAGAGTTCTACAACATAAGGTCAGTATAAGAATTAAATGAGTTGATATATAAGATGTACTTACTGTGGTACCCAGAGCATAGTAAGCACTCATCAATTAGTAAGCACTCAATAAGTGATGGTGATGATGATGATGGTGATGATCTTTGCTGCATTTAGGGAAGCAAAGCCAACTCTAAATCTTGCTATTAATGCAGTTCTTTCTCTGTGATTGTCTCTGAGCTTCATTCAAGATGCCCCATGATGCACTGATGATTCTCACAAAAAAAAATGTCGTAAATTCTGATTTCTAAACTCCACTCTCAAAACCTACACTTAGCTCCTTAGAGGATACTGTTATTTAATATGCTGTGCTATGTCAGGAGGAATTGAATTTTTCTGACTTTGAAAGTACAGGGGTTTCATTTTTGTCTGTGTTTTGTTTTGCAACATTCAAGTAAAACATGCTTTGCATATTGTATTTTCAACTTGATTGTGGTAGACAACATTGAAAACATTTTCTCATGGTCTTCAATGTGGCAGTAGGACACTGCTAAATAAATACATCTATGAAGTCGACGAGAATGTAGACAAAACAGAACTGCCATTTCTTTAAGAATATTCTAACCATTTCTCAGTTTCACACCCTGGCTAATTAGGAATTCCAGGTGTGCATGTTTGCTGGGTTGGTTTTAGTATAGATGTGGCTACACTAGCACACTCCTGCCCCTACGTCCATGCATAACCACCTTCTGCAACGCAACTGATCTAGATTCAACTCAGAGGGAACTCTCTACAAACTCTTCTAATAGAATCCTTTCATCTGCATGCCATGCCTGTTATGAGGATCTTATGTACTAGCTTGGTTACTTGTTAGAATTGTCCATTTTAATTCCTACCTAAAAATACATGACAGATCCATTTATCTTAGCCCCATTATTGTTCTCTACATAAGGACTGATGATGAATTGTTTACACAGGTAATGGATAACTCAAACACAGCTCCTTGTCTTAATACATTCATTCAACTATCAAAAAACATGTCTGTTATTTACAAATGCTGTGATCTGCAATTCTGTCTTCATTTTGAAACAGGAAATGAAAGCTTGGAGAACTTAAATATTATAGTGTACATGGGGTCATAAAGATGATAATGAGTAAAGGCATTAACTAAAATATTTTCCTCCTGACAAAGTCTATCAAACTATAGACACTAGTTTGCAAAAGTTGACCAAAATTTGCCCATTTATGTTGTAAAGTCTAATAAAAGTCAGTCACTGCAAATTTAAGGAGATATTCTGAAACAAAATCCTTATGGGATTTGACATTCTCAGGCATATTCTCTCTACTACTGTTGTAAAATCTAATGCAAATCACTCATTCCAAATTTAAAGAGATATCTTAAAATAAATCTTAATTGGACTTAACATTCTCTGACAATTTAGGGCTCACCTTCAATTGTGGACACTCATGATATCCATGACAATCACTGTAGAAATGGCACTGTCAGCCCCGTCAATTATCAGATGATTGAACAGTGTCATACCTTTCTTTACTCAGTTATGTGTTGCTAAAACAACACATCTACAACTGCCTGTTTCTGATATATTTTTAATGTACCAAGTAATATTTTTAAAAACTTTTGGTAAGTCCTCTAATTGTTTAGAACTCTATTTTTTAAAAAGATTATTACTTTCAACAAGGAAGGACCCCTCATATAGTGATTTTTATTTTTATATTACGATACAATGATAAATGAGAACATGAAAGATCTATAAGAGCAGTGGGAGCTTCACTCGCATCCCTGAAAAGAGAGGGGCAGAAAGAAGAAGAACAACCGATGAAAAGAAGATTCCCTTCTCCTGTCCTACTAGCTCTGGGAGCAGTGAAACCAGATAAAATGCCTTATGGTTCCTTGGGAATCTAATTTGTTCAGGAACTCCAAAAATAATAAAGACAACATTCCTTAAAGCTTGAAAAAAGAAACTTCATTAAAAAAAACACTGCTTTGCATGGTACAGGTTAACTTACATTCCATCCAAGAAGAAAAGCACAGTTTGGAAACAGAAGTAGAATTTTAAAAATGCAGGGCTTCCCTGGTGGCGCAGTGGTTGAGAGTCCGCCTGCCGATGCAGGGGAC
>RJWK010059426.1:0-13601 GCA_004363435.1 Platanista minor
GAATCCAAGGATGCAGATCTGGCAATACAGAGGGCTGACTGTAAAGTTATACTGAACTTTTGACTGTGCAGATGGTCAGCAAACCCCTGAATTGTTTAAGGGTCGACTGTATTGAGGGAGAAAAGCATTTTATAATGTGGTCAAATTTCTTCTATGGCTTCCAAGTCTTGTGTCATATTGAGAAAGACCTTCTACTTCTGAGATGATTAAAAATGGCTCCCCTCATTGCTTCTATTATTTTTTCTTTTGGCCACACCCCACGGCAGGTGGGATCTTAGTCCACCAACCAGGGGTTGAACCTGTGCCCCCTGCATTGGAAGCATGGAGTCTTAAGCCCTGGACCTCCAGGGAAGTCCCTATTTTTTCCTTTTTATATTTTAATTTTTCATCCATTTGTGCTTTTTTCTCCCAGATGGCTACCCAGTTGTCCTAATTCTCTTTAACAAACATTTGTGTTTTACTTACAGATTTTAAATATTTTTTAAAAAAACATACAAAATTTTTATGTGTATTTGTGTTTATTTCTGGAATTCTTGTTCTGCTCCGTTGATCATGTGCCTTGCTACATTATTATAGTTTTATCAAACTTTTAATATTTGATAAGGCTGCTTCCCCATTCTTCTTTTTAGAACTTTCATGGGTCTCCTTGTTTGGTTTTTACTTTTTCCACTTGAACGGTGAAATCATCTTGTCTAGTTTCCAAATATAGTTTGGAATTTTGGAATCACATTAAATTTATAGATTAATTTAGGAAGAATGAATACCTTTATCATGTCGAGTCTTTCTGTTCAAGAACATTGTGTGCCTTTCCACTTGTTCAGTTGTTCTTTGGAGTCCTTCTGTAGCGTTTTAAAGTTTCTACCATAAAGATCTTGCAGTTCTTATTAAGTATATTTCTAGGCGTTTTATCTTATTCATAACTATTGTAAATAAAGCCATTTATATCTCTGCTAACTGGTGTGGCTTGTGTACATGATGACTTCTTTACAGTAATTTTGTACCTAGCTACCTTACTGAAATCGCTTACCGTTTGTAATGGTTTCTCCATTCATTTTCTTGCATTTTCCAAACAAATATCATTTGTAAATAATGATAACTTTACCTTTTTCCCTAATTTGTGAGTTTTTCATATCTGAAATTCACTTGTTTTTAGATATCCTGATTACCTCTAGCATCTGTATTCGTCTCAGGGCTGCTGCAACAAAGTACCACAAACTGGGTGACTTAAACCATTTATTGTCTCACAGTTGTGGAAGCTAGAAGTTTCAAATCAAGGTACAGGCAGGGCCATGCTCTCTCTGAAACTTGCAGGGGAGAATCCTTCCTGCCTCTTCCAACCTTTTGGGGTTTGCTGGCAATCCTGGGGATCCTTGAATTGCAGCTGAAGCACTTTGCTCACTGCCTGTCTCATGCGGTGTTCTCCCATCCATGAGTCTATCTCTTCTTCTCATGAGGACAGCAGTCATTTTGGACCTGGGCCCACCCTATCAGTGTCATCTTAAGTACACTTGCAAAGGCTGTATTTCCAAGAAAGATCATATCCACAAGCACCGAGGGCTAGAACTTTAACATCTCTTCATGGGGGACACGAGTCAACCCATAACAGCATCGAAATGTTTTCCTCTTTTTTAAAAATAAATTTATTTATCTTATTTGTTTATTTTTGGCTGCATTGGGCTTCATCTAGTTGCGGCGAATGGGGCTACTCTTTGTTGCAGTGCGCTGGCTTCTCATTGTGGTGGCTTCTCTTGTTGCAGAGCACAGGCTGTAGGCATGAGGGCTTCAGTAATTGTGGCACGCAGGCTCAGTAACTGTGGTGCCAGGGCATAGTTGCTCTGCAGCACGTGGGATCTTCCCAGACCAGGGCTTGAGCCCATGTCCCCTGAATTGGCAGGCGGATTCTTTTTTTTTTTTAAAGAAGATGTTGGGGGCTTCCCTGGTGGCGCAGTGGTTGAGAGTCCACCTGCCGATGCAGGGGACACGGGTTCGTGCCCCGGTCTGGGAAGATCCCACGTGCCGTGGAGCGGCTGGGCCCGTGAGCCATGGCTGCTGAGCCTGCGCGTCTGGAGCCAGTGCTCCACAACGAGAGAGGCCACAACAGTGAGAGGCCCGCCTACCACAAAAAAGAAAAAAAAAAAAAAAAAAAAAAAAGATGTTGGGGGTAGGAGTTTATTAATTAATTATTGCCGTGTTGGGTCTTCGTTTCCGTGCAAGGGCTTTCTCTAGTTGTGGCAAGCGGGGGCCACTCTTCATTGTGGTGCATGGGCCTCTCACTATCATGGCCTCTCTTGTTGCGGAGCACAGGCTCCAGACGCGCAGGCTCAGTAGTTGTGGCTCACAGGCCTAGTTGCTCTGCGGCATGTGGGATCCTCCCAGACCAAGGCTTGAACCCGTGTCCCCCTGCATTAGCAGGCAGATTCTCAACCACTGTACCACCAGGGAAGCACCCCAGGCGGATTCTTAACCACTGCTCCACCAGGGAAGTCCTACGTATTTGTTTTTTAACAGCTGCAATGTATGGCATTTCCATATTTTATTTATCTAATTCCTTACTGATGGCTATTTAGGGAATTTCCAATTTTTCACTATTAAGAACAATGCTTCAGTGAAAATCCTAATATAAACTTTGCACATTTGTGCAGGTAAGTTCCTAAAATTCGAGTTGTTGAGTCAAAAAACATAACTACAACAGATATTTTGATAGTGATTAACAAACTGTCCTCCAGATAACAGCAATCTACATTCCTACCAACGGGGACTATAAGTGCCTTTTTCTTAATACTTATGCCAACACAAAAATCTGTGGCAACACTATTATCAAGTTTTTATTGATAATTTATATTTTCCAATGTGACAGTAAAAATTTTTTTTGTTTTAATTTGCATTTCTTTCATTATTAGAAAAGTTGAGCATCTTGGAGCAGGGAAGTTCTTTCTAGGCATGACAGGAAACTCAGAAGTCATAAACAAAAAGTCTAATAAATGCAACTTTTGTGAATTGCTTACTTACGTCCTTTGCCTATTTTTTTTTTTTTTGCGGTACGCGGGCCTCTCACTGTTGTGGCCTCTCCCGTTGTGGAGCACAGGCTCCAGACGCGCAGGCTCAGCGGCCATGGCTCACGGGCCCAGCCGCTCCGTGGCGTGTGGGATCTTCCCGGACCGGGGCACAAACCCGTGTCCCCTGCATCGGCAGGTGGACTCCCAACCACTGCGCCACCAGGGAAGTCCCTTTTGCCTATTTTTTAAACTGTGTTATTTTTCATTTCTCGTTGACTTAAAGAAGCATTTTTATTTTTAGGGATATTATCCCCTTGCCATATGTGTTACAAATATTTTTCCCAAGTTTGTTATCTTTTTAAGTGGTGTTTTGCGTCATGCAAAATATAGAATAAAAACAGACTAAGACTTGGGAGTTTTGGGTTATGTTTAGACAAGACTTCCCTATTTTAAGATTACCAATATATTTATTGAAGTGGGTTTTTTTCGGACTCATGGTTAATTTTTATATTTAAATCTTTGATCCATCTGGAGCTTATTTTGGATTGAGGAAGGAATTAGGAATCCATATTTATTTCATTATAAATGGCTAGTTGGTTGTTCCAGTACCTTTTATTAAATTAACCCTGCCAACTCTATTATATGTCTTTTTTTTTTTTTTTTGCTGCGTTGGGTCTGCATTGCTTCACGTGGGCTTTCTCTAGTTGCGGGAGCGGGGGCTACTCTTCGTTGTGGTGCGCGGGCTTCTCATTGCGGTGGCTTCTCTTGCTGTGGAGCATGGGCTCTAGGTGTGTGGGCTTCAGTAGATGTGGCACACGGGCTCAGTAGCTGTGGCTTGCGGGCTCTAGAGCACAGGCTCAGTATTTGTGGCGCACGGGCTTAGTTGCTCCGCAGCATGTGGGATCTTCCCGGACCAGGGCTCGAACCGGTGTCCCCTGCATTGGCAGGCAGATTCTTAACCACCATGCCACCAGGGTAAGCCCCGAAACAGATTTTTAACTTAACAAATGCATCTTACTTCCTATCACAGGCCCCCAACCACTACTCTATGGAAGCCTATGGCTAGAAATCACTCAACTTTACTGGCTGCTTCTCAACAGCCCAGTAATATTACCCCAGAGAGTAGCTGAGAAGTTCTACTAATCTTGTATAAGCAGCATGCTAATTTTTTCTTTCCTGTTTAAGGTTCTCAGATAGAAAGTTAGAAATTGTTACTGAGGCTATTAAGCTTGAAGGTCCTTGCTCTAATCTCTAAAGAGATAAAACTCACAAAGTTCATTTGGCTGCTTGGACAGGCTGTCATTGAATCTGTAACTGGACGAGGTTCACAATGAAAAACAAAGCTAGCACAAGTTCCAGCCACAAAAAGCGATGTCCTAATTTGGGTGCAGTTCTAAGACTACTCTAAGAAATAATTCAACTGGTTCTGTGTCTGTGAGTGACAGACAGAATGCCATAGCCTTGTGATGACTGATTCTCTCATTCTTTTCTTATATTTTTTCCTTCATTACTATGGTTTGGAGCCCACATTTCTGTCTTATCTCTAGAGTCTAAGACAATTAAAACAGCACACAAGAACTGTATTTATATGAGGTAGGGGAGATAGCTGTGAGTCTTTTAAGGCTGGGAGTAGAGAGACTGGGCAATAGATAGAGGTGTTTCGTTTTTAAGTGGAGGAAAAGAGCACTTCTGTTGACTAGTATTCCTTACTCAGCACATTTGCACTGCATGGAAGGAAGCAGTGAAGCAGCAGTGTGGGAATTTGCCTAGGAGACAGGGAACACCACTGCTGAAGCATGCTGTCCTGAAGCACACAAGAGGGACTCACTACCAGAGCATGGTGGAGAAATTTGTTTTGAAATGAAGAGATGCCTCTTCCTTTGATTCTGGAAGAAAAGAGTAAGAATGGGTTCAGAGAGAGAGAAAAATGCAGGTACAACTTGGAAATTGACGGAGGTACATGCCTCATGGCAGATTCCCAAACTTTCTTGTTTCTCAGAGCCCTTAGCGTCTCAGTAATTTCTTCACATCACCCCTAGACCAAAAGAACACCTAACAGTTCTGTTTATTGTTTATTAGGTGAGTCCAAACAACCCAATACGTAAGTACTTATTCCTAATAATTTAGTGGCTGTTCGAAAAATAAACTGGGCCCTGTGTAGTTTGCTCTAGTTTTGATTTAATAGCACATATAACTCACTCATTTAAAGTGTATAGGGACTGCCCTGGTGGCGCAGTGGTTAAGAATCCGCCTGCCAATGCAGGGGACACGGGTTCGAGCTCTGGTCCTGGAAGATCCCACATGTCGCGGAGCAACTAAGCCTGTGCGCCACAACTACTGAGCCTGCGCTCTAGAGCCCGCAAGCCACAACTACCGAGCCTGCATGCCACAACTACTGAAGCCCGCGCACCTAGAGCCCATCCTCTGCAAAGAGAAGCCACCACAATGAGAAGACTACACACCACAGCTAAGAGTAGCCCCCACTCGCTGCAACTAGAGAAAGCCCATGCACAGCAATGAAGATCCAACGCAGCCAAAAATAAAAAAATAAGATAAAGTGTATAAAATTCAGTGGTTTTAGTATAGTCAGAATTGTATGGGACTTCCCTGGTGGTCCAGTGGTTAAGAATCCACCTTCCGATGCAGGCGACACAGGTTCGATCTCTGGTCAGGGAACTAAGATCCCACGTGCCCTGGGGCAACTAAGCCCATGCGCCATAGCTAATGAGCCCGTGTGCCACAACTAGAAAGCCCACGTGCTGCAACTAAGATCCCAGGTGCAGCAACAAAGACCCGATGCAGCCAAATAAATAATTTAAAAAAAAAAGAATCGTGCAGTGACTGCAATCAATGTTAGAACATTTCTGTCACTTTAAAAAGAAAGCCTGGGGCTTCCCTGGTGGCGCAGTGGTTGAGAGTCCGCCTGCCGATGCAGGGGACGTGGGTTCATGCCCCAGTCCAGGAAGATCCCACATGCCGTGGAGTGGCTGGGCCCGTGAGCCATGGCCGCTGAGCCTGCGCATCCGGAGCCTGTGTGCTCCGCAACAGGAGAGGCCACAGCGGTGAGAAAGAAAGCCTGTACCCATTAGCAGTCAGTCCTCCTTCCCCCTCAACCTTCCAGCTCTAGGCAACCACTAACCTATTTTCTGTCTCTATAGATTTGCCTGTTCCTGACATTTCATATAAATGGAATCACATGATATGCGGCCTTTTGTGTCAGCCTTCTTTCACTCAGCATGTTTTCAAGGTTTATCCATGTCGTAGCCTGCATTGGTACTTCATTCCTTTTTATGGCTGAATAATATTCGACTGTGTGGATAGACCACATTTTATTTATTCATTTATCAGTCAATGGACATCTGGATTGTTTTCTACTTTTTGGCTATTATGACTAATGCTGCTATGAACATTCATGTACAAGTTTTTGTGTGGACATGTTTTTACTTCTCTTGGGTATAATATACCTAAGAGTGTAATTGCTAGGTCATTGGTAACTGTTTAAACTTTTGAGGAATACCAGACTATTTTCCAAAGTGGCTGCACTGTTTTACATTCCTACCAGCAGGATATGAGGGTTTGAATTTCTCCACATATTAATCACTTGGTATTATCTGTCTTTTTGATTATAGCCATCCTAGTGGGTGTGAAGTAGGATCTCATTGTGGTTTTGATTTGCATTTCTCTGATGACAATGATGCTGAGCATCTTTTCATGTGCTTACTGGCCATTTGTATATCTTCTTGGAGAAATGTCTATTCAACTCCTTTGCCTGTTTAAAAGCTAGGTTGTTTTTCGAGATGTAGGAGTTGTCTATACATTCTACATACAAGTATCTTATCAGATATATGATTTGCAAACATTTTCTCCCATTCTCTGGGTTGTGTTTTCTAGTTTTGAATTTAAAAAAAAAAACTTTGAATTAAAAAAAATACGTTTTCTAGCGAACAGACTTGTGGTTGAACAGAATACGTTGTGGGTGGGGGAGAGATGGAGTGGGAGGTTAGGGTTAGCAGATGTAAGCTACTATATATAGAATGGATAAACAACAATGTCCTACTGTATAGCACAGGGAACTATATTCAATATCCTGTGATAAACCATAATGGAAAAGAATATAAAAAAGAATGCACATAGATGTATAACTGAATCACTTTGCTGTACAGCAGAAATTAACACATTGTAAATCAACTATACTTCAAAAAAATTTTTTTAAATTTAAAAATACGTTTGCTTCATCTGAATTGCTATTCTTCCCCTTTTAGTAATGTATAGTTTAAAAATGAGCATATTGGAAAAAAAACATGAGCATATTGGGACTTCCCTGGTGGTGCAGTGGTTAAGAATCCACCTGCCAATGCAGCGGACATGGGTTTGAGCCCTGATCTGGGAAGATCCCACATGCCGCAGAGCAACTAAGCCCATGTGCCACGACTACTGAGCCTGCGCTCTAGAGCCTGTGAGCCACAACTACTGAGCCTGCGCTCCAGAGCCCACGAGCCACAACTACTGAGACCTCATGGCACAACTACTGAAGCCTTCGCACCTACAGCCCGCGCACCGCAACAAAGAGTAGCCCCCGCTCGCCGCAACTAGAGAATGCCCGGGCACAGCAACGAAGACCCAACGCAGCCAAATAAATAAATACATTAATTAATTTTAAAAAACAGAGTATATTTTGTTACTTTACTCCAAGAAGTTTCTCTTTTGAGACCTGAATTCGAATTTTGTTTCTGCTAATAGCTAACTCTAGGGTAGTAACTTGGAAAAGTCACTTCATCACTCTCTTTTCTCACGTGTGGACAGGAGATAAAGGTACCTCCTTCACCAGCTTGTGCATGAAGACCAGAGGCTGTGTGAGCACTCGGCATAATGCCCATATAGTAGGCGCTCCCCAAACGAGCTGTATTGGAAAACCCTAAAAGAGCTCTTTAAAAAGCACTTTTATTGCAAGACGTGTGAAATATTAAGTATTGCATCCACTTAATAATGATTATTTAAGAAAGAATAAGATGCTTTAAGAAAGAATAAGATGCTTTATACAAGATCGATTTGTACATATAACTGAACAATCCCAGTGGTGTGTCAGTTTAACCATTCTGCAAATCTGAAGCAGAAAGCTGGAGCACTCTATTAAGGACACTATGTTATGCGATGTTTTCCAAATTTTTTTTCAAGTCCCACAACGGTGTTGTAAGGAAGTACCAAGTCATGATGTACTAATAGAATAAACTCATCCAACAAGATAAATCTGGGAGATTGGTTACTATACATAGTAAGTCAGTAAAGAAATCGAATGTGGTTCCTAAAGACACCCGTCTATGCCCGTTTCTCTTTATAAGGTCACTGTGGCAAACACTATTTCTCTTCAAGGTTAAAAAAAAAAAAAAAAAAGAAGCTTTTCAGCATCTTAATGAATTAATCTCTGAATCAGAAAAACAGTAAGTTTGGTCTAAAGTGAATACTCCATACGTACTAAGCTGCAAAAAAATGGTATTTTTTCATCAACAAATATTCCTCCTCTTCTCCTCCACCTCCTGGATTGTCCCACTGTTCCCACTCGCTCCCTTGGTGAACAGGTCCAGGCTTTAGAGACCATCAGCTAAGGACTGCCAAATACAGGCCAGCGGGCCAGACTTCTCTCCAGACCTGATTATTCAACTGCCGCCCGGACATTTCCTGTAAATGCCTAATAGACACTCCACACCCAACATGCTCAAAACTGAACTCCTCTTCTCCAGCCCTTTCATCTCAGTTCACGGCACTTCCTTCCTCCAGTTGCTTATGCGTATTGTGGAGTCATTCTTGACTCCCCCATTTCTCCCACGAGGTCTGCTGGGAAATTCCATTGGCTTTGGCTTTACCTTCAGAAAACAACTACGATTCTCTAGCCCTTTTTCGGGGTTGGGGGGGGGGACTGCATTATGTGGCTTGTGGGATTTTAGTTTCCCGACCAGGGATCGAACCCAGCAGTGAAGCTTGGAGTCCTAACCACTGGATGGCCAGGGTATTCCTTCTTTAGACTTTCTTAACCTCAACTGCTACCACTCCCTGAGCAAGCCTCCATCGCCCTTGGCCTGGATGAACACCGCTAACCTCTGAAGTGGACTCCCCATCCACTCTTGCCTCCTTTAGTCTACACTCAAGCCAGCAAACAGATGGATTCTTTTTTTTTTTTTCTATTTTTCTTTCTGGCTTCGTTGGGTCTTCGTTGCTGCAAGCGGGCCTTCTCTAGTTGCGGTAAACGGGGGCTACTCTTCGTTGCAGTGCGCGGGCTTCTCATTGCTGTGGCTTGTCTTGTTGTGGAGCATGGGTTCTAGGTGCGCAGGCCTCAGTAGTTGTGGCACACGGGCTTAGGTGCTCTGCAGCATGTGGGATCTTCCCGGACCAGGGCTCGAACCCGTATTCCCTGGGTTGGCAGGCAGATTCTTAACCACTGCGCCACGAGGGAAGTCCACAAATGGATTCTTAAACCCTGCAATGGCTTCCCTGCTCACTCTGCTCCAGCCACACTGGCTGTCTTGCGATTCCTTAACATGCTATGCACACTCCTGCCTTGGGGGCCCTGAGGGCTTTTTCGTCTGCTTGGTCAGCTCTTTCCCCAGATCTTCCCATGTCCCACTCGGTCACCTCTTTCAAGTCTTTGCAGAAATGTCACCTCTCAAGGAGACTTATCTTGGCCACCAGGTTTTAAACTGCGAGCTAGTCAGCACACTCCCAACCCCCCTTATCTCGTTCTGCTTCTTTTTCCTATAGCACAATCACGGCATGATTTACTTACTCATGTTGATTGTTTATCTTCTGTCTTCTCCTTACAAGAATATAAACTCCATGTGTGAGGGATTTATGTTTTCTGATGTATCCCGAAGGCTACAACAGAGTGGCATATGTAGGCATTCAAAGACATATTCGAGGAGACAAAGAACTTTAACAAGGTCCCTCGTATATTTGAGTGTGCATAACAATCTTGCTGAAAGGCAGCAGTGCATCCCAAAAGATAAACATCAATACAAGACAATTAGCATATGCTGATCAATACCAAAAGAAGATAACATTTTAGTATAGTACACAGGACAAACGAAAGCTCAGAGAAGTGCCAAAGAAGTTGTGGTAATTTTTAAATCTGGGGGAAAGGTGGTCACACCTCTTTGAAAATCTGATGACAGCTATAGACTCCGATGATATGATGATATAATGAACATGTACACAACATTTTGAATACGATTACAAGTGGTTCAGACACTCACTGATGCCAGCTATGAATCCTGAATGGAGAATCCTTGGTTTCAAGGATTGTTTTACCACCCAGGGCTTTTGGGAAAGGCTTGGTGAAGATGGGACTTGAACTAGTTCTTAAAGAATAGGCTCTGGGGGCTTCCCTGGTGGCGCAGTGGTTGAGAGTCTGCCTGCCGATGCAGGGGACGCGGGTTCGTGCCCCGGTCCGGGAAGATCCCACATGCTGCAGAGTGGCTGGGCCCGTGAACCATGGCCGCTGAGCCTGCGCGTCCGGAGCCTGTGCTCTGCTCCACAACGGGAGAGGCCACAACAGTGAGAGGCCTGCATACTGCAAAAAAAAAAAAAGAATAGGCTCTGAAGAGGAAACAAGAGGAAGGTCTTTTCAAGCAAGAGAAAAGGCCTAAGGGCGATGGCAGAAAAGTCTGACTGGAATGGAGGATTCATGCAAAACGTAAGGACAGGCTGAGAATTGCTTGGTGTATGACTTAAATAGCATGGATATTCAAAGTCTTTGAGAGGGTTTGGGCAAAAGAATGTAATGTTTAAAGCATTGCTTTAAGAAAATTAATTTGGTAGTTGTTTATAGGATGAAAGTTGAGAGAAAAAGTGAAATTAAGGAATACTCATGAAGCTATAATGATTCAACTTTGAAGATGTGGAAAGGGAACTGATAAGGTTTAAAGGTGGATGAATGTGAGGCACAAATCCATGTAGAAATGCCTGGTTTGAAATTGAAAATCAGAAATAAACCTTAGGTCAGGCCCAGTTATATAAATTTGGTGTTATTTATTGAATCTATGAGTGTGGGGGGAAAAATGACAAGAGAAAAAGTATTAAGAATAGAGATTATTCAGAGGCTTTCGATGGGACAAAGTGAACAGCCTATTATTACTGTGACCTCAATAAAATGTTAAATTTATGTAGAATAAAACCTTAAGAGAAGACTAAGGTATACAGGTATTATGGGTAATTTAAAGTTGGTAGTTAATTTGAGTGCTGCTAATATAATTTTTGTTTTAATTTTTGCTTGCTGAGTTTTTTTTTCCCTCCAAAATGTATTATGATGCTTTTTTCCTTTGATAACTAGGGAACACAGCTGACTTATTTTTAGATGATTCAGGATGTCACTATCCCTCAAGGAGAGTTTACACATTTTCAATGTAAAATAACATGGTTATAGGAAATCGGAATAAATCCATGGGACTGCAAAATACATCCTGGCCATTTTAAAAGGCTTCTGATATCTTTTTTTTTTTTTTTTTTTTTTGCAGTACGCGGGCCTCTCACTGTTGTGGCCTCTCCCGCTGCGGAGCACAGGCTCCGGACGCGCAGGCTCAGCGGCCATGGCTCACGGACCCAGCCACTCCGCAGCACGTGGGATCCTCCCGGACCGGGGCACGAACCTGCATCCCCTGAATCGGCAGGCAGACTCTCAACCACTGCGCCACCAGGGAAGCCCCTGATATCTTTTTGACCTTTAGCAGAAGGCAGATAACATCAAAACAAATGTAACACAAATTTTTAGGTGTTTTAGGTATCTATTCTTTTTTAAAAATTTACTTAAGTATTAATTTTGGCTGCACTGGGTCTTCGTTGATGAGCACAGGCTTTCTCTAGTTGCGGGCAGGGCTCCTTTTCGTTGCGGTGCTTGGTCCGGTTATTGCGTGGTTTCCTTGTTGCGGAGCACGGGCTCTAGGCACGCGGGCTCAGTAGTTGTGGTGCACGTGCTTATAATTGCTCTACGGCATGTGGGATCTTCCCAGACCAGGGCTCGAACCCGTATCCCTCGCACTGGCAGGCGTATTCTTAACAACTGCGCCACCAGGGAAGCCTATAGGTAGCCATTCTTTAAGTAGGATTTACTCCAGTGCTTTTTTTGCCAGCATGTACAAAGGATACAGGATGTTACTGTCAAATGCATTATTACATCATTGGCACAGTTTCCACTGTCATTACCTGCTTATGTATATAAGATGTTTAGGATTCAGACTCCTCTTTAGAACCTATACCGCCCTCTACTTCTTTTGTGACCCTCCAGCTATGATTTGTACTTAAAAGGATAAATCATTCTTGGTGTAACAGATGTTGGCTCCCCACCACCCCCACCTGAAATTCTATCAGGATGTTTCTGTCACTTTAGAAACTTTCGTATTCTACTGCAACATGCCAAGAAACCCAGCTAAAAAACGGTGATTGTTTAATCTGCAACACGTGTGCCGGCCTTTTTTTTTTTCTGCCTTACCATCTAGACCTAGTACAGTATATCCACACAACTATGCCTAGTGAACAATTCTGCAGATTCCACTTGAGCCTTAAAAAAAAAATCAACAGCCTCAAACTTGACTAAGAGCTCTTCATAAACTGTTGAGCAAGAGAAGTGAATCATGCTTAGATTCAGTCTCTGGTTCCCAAAGCCATTTCCCGACCTGACCCGACCCTCCCTTCTCTAAACTCCTGGTGGAGACAAACTTAAGAAACAGAAGCGCCAACACAACCTGCTTTCCTTAAAATTAGCCAATGCTCACTACGGATAGGTAGGTATTCAGATATTTGACTTGCAAACACAGATGCTTTGTATCTATACGCTCCTCTCCCCTCCACCCCACCTTAAAAAAAAACCAAAACAAAACACGGTGAAGCGGAAAACTGAGGTCCTTCAGTACCTTCTCGGAAACTGACTCGGGGAGGTGCACAGGGGTTTCCTGACCCGGGCATCCCGACGACTGTGTGGGGTGGCCGAGGGGAGACCCCAAAACAAGGGGACCGGCCCTCTCCCGGACTCGGGGCTCCCCCGAACCCTCCTGCGGGTGGAACACTGGGGCTTGAGCGCTCGGTTCACGGCACCCCACGTGCTGACCCCGAATCTGCGGCGGCAGAGGCGGCTCTCTCCCCCGCTCCTCGGGGTCCTGGGACCTCTCAGGACAAGGCCCGAGGCAGCCGAGGAGGCCGCCGCGAGCTCCCTTCAGCGGCGCCGACCGCAGCCCCGCTGCGACTTCCCCTTGCCGGTTCAGCCCGGCCGGGGCGGCGGAGTAGGCCGCACCACTAGGCCGCCCTCGGACCCCGGACAGCAACACCTGCGCCGCAGGGGGGCGTGGCCCGGAGGCCCCGCCCGCGGAAAGAGCCTGCGGACGTCCAGCAGCGTGAAGCGCGCCAGGTGAGCACGCCTGCGCAGTCGGGCCGTAAACAAGCCCGCCCCTTCTCCTCGCCGGCCTCCGCGGGGCCGACTCGCGGGTGGGAGGGGCCAGGAGGAAGGGGCGGGGGGGAGGGCGACAGCCCGGGACGGCGCCTGCGCGATGGGCGTGATCCGGGCACTTAGGGCAGGATGAACGCTGCTTTCCAAGATGGCGACGGAGGGAGGAGGGAAGGAGATGA
>RJWK010059427.1:0-13605 GCA_004363435.1 Platanista minor
GATATGGAGAGGGGGAGGGGTAAGCTGTGATAAAGTGAGAGCGTGGCATGGACACATGTACACTACCAAAAGTAAAATAGATAGCTAGTGGGAAGCAGCCACACAGTACAGGGAGTTCAGCTTGGTGCTTTGCGATCACCGGGATGGGTGGGAAAGAGAGGGTGGGAGGGAGGGAGACGCAAGAGGGAGGAGATATGGGAACATATGTATATGCATAATTGATTCACTTTGTTATAAAGCAGAAACTAACACCACTGTAAAGCAATTATACTCCAATAAAGATGTAAAAAAATAAAACATAAAAATAGAATAAAATAAAATAAAAAGCAGAAGGAGAAAATAGAGAAAGATAACATTATTTTATCAACATTGAGCGCAAGTATGCCATTTTAGCAAGTTTCCAAGGATTTTGTTCTCATGGTTTGGATAGCAGGGCAATGAAAACATGACTGTCACTTGATCCTGATTTTCTAAATAAAACTGATGTTATAGACCACTGTGCTATTATTGTAGTTTAACTTTGGAAGCACTGGAATCGGCAGGTCTGTGGTATTTAGAGACCAACTAAAATGGGCTATCAGACCACCCAGTCACCCTTGGTCTCAGGTTAAACCCTGGCACCAAGCCCAGCAGCCTCTCATGACCCAGGATCTCGGCACACGCCAACCCTTTACTATTTAGGGCTGTTGCTGCGTCAGACATTTTTTGTCACTGTATATTTACGTTGTCCTTGTGTTCTGCACAATTGTTTCAAATTTCCACATTTCAGGTGTGAAGAATTCCCAAATACAGAAATAAGGTAAACGTACTTTTCAAGGGTTTTGTGAAATAACTGTGCCTTTATGAAACAATAAAAAGAATATCCTTATTTCCAACTGATATCAATAAATGAGTTGATATCACTAGGAATCTGTAATTTTTTTCATTCTTAGACCTTGCTTGGTAGTAAGTAATTTCACAGGTTAGCTTAAAAAGTACAGAGTTATCTCTTTTAAAATAGATAACCGACAAGGACCTACTGTATAGCACAGGGAACTCTGCTCAACAGTCTGTAATAATGTAAATGGGAAAAGAATTTGAAAAAGAATAGATACATGTATATGTATAACTGAATCACTTTGCTGTACACCTGAAACTAACACAACACTGTTAATCAACTATACTCTCCAATATAAAATTAAAAATAAATTAGGGGCTTCCCTGGTGACGCAGTGGTTGAGAGTCCGCCTGCCGATGCAGGGGACACGGGTTCGTGCCCCGGTCCGGGAGGATCCCACATGCCGCGGAGCGGCTGGTCCCGTGAGCCATGGCCGCTAAGCCGGCGCGTCCGGAGCCTGCGCTCCGCAACGGGAGAGGCCACAACAGTGAGAGGCCAGCGTACCGCAAAAAAAATAATTAATTAATTAATTAAAAATACCTCAAGTAATTAAAACAAAACAAAACAAAAAACAGAGTACAGAGAGTTTGGTGGATTCTTCAATCTGGAAATACTTTATCAAATATACTGTTTAGGCATAGGATTAATACACTTCTATTTTGGCATATAGCTCACTCATTCAAAAAGGCATATCCTAAGCGTCCCTTATGAGCAGAGCATTAAGAATAGAGGAGACCCTACAAGACAGTCTCAGACTCTCACCATCCCAATGTGTCAAGACACACTATGTAACAGAGTCTCATGCTATAACAGAGACTCGGCTAATACGGCATGTGATTAAATGCAAGCAGGTGTAAGGGCCACAAATGAGTGACCCAGGTTTTCAGAGAGTGCAAAGGTGTTCATGAAACACTGAGCGGAAGAGGTAGAATTTGACTGATGAGAGGTGGGATCTAGACGTGGAGAGAGAATAGGAATAGGGGCAAATAATATTCCAAGCCTGGGGTCAACGGGCAGAGCTGCCTGTGTCCTCTTTTGGCCCTCTTCATCCACAGCCAAGGCTAGACGTAGGCACCTGACAAAAATAACCCCGAACTCTTATACAGTAATTGCTATGTGCCACACATTGCTCGAGGTGCTTTATATGCATGAACTCACTGAATCCTAATGTTCTGATGAGGCTTTCCCCATTTTACAGATGAAGAAAGTGATAGACATAGAGGCTTAGTACTTGTCCAACTCACAACTAGAAGCTGGTGATCCTAACCATGACCCTGGTGTCTCTCAAACATTTTGGTCTTAGGATCTTTTTATACTCTTAAAAATTACTGCACGTCCCAAAGACCTTTTGTTATTGTGAGTTATACCCATCAAAATGCTCTGTGTAAGGAGCAAAACTGATAGTCAATGTATGTATGTATTAATTCATTTAAATAACAGTATTATAGAAATTGAGAACAGGTCCCTTGTTGCCAGGTGCTATGGTGGCGGGGAGGAGTGGGTGTGGCTAATAAAGGGCCATATCCTCGAGAGGATGCAATTGTTCCATCTGTTCTTGACTGGATCAAGGTCAATACCTGACTGTGCTATATGGTACAGCAGTTTTACAAGATGTTGCCCTTGGGGTAAACTGGGCAAAGAATATACATGATCTGTCTGTATTACTTCTTACTACTGCATGTGAATCTATAATAAATTACATAAAAGTAAAAAGCTTAATTGAAAAAGTAATAATGAAACCATTACCTACAAACATAAGTGACATTTTTTATAAAATAATTCCATTTTCCAGAAGTAAGTTAATGAGGAGGGTAGCAGGGCTTAATAGTATTAGAAATCTCTATAAGAGTGGACTTCCATATCTGCTTCTGCATTCAGCCCATTGCAAAATCACCTGTCATGTAGCCTTTGGAATACTCCACTCTATGCTCATGAAAGAAAGAGGATGCAAAAGGCAGAGAAGATTTTAGTGTTATGAAAAAGATTTACTTTGCTGACACCCTAAAAAGACTTCAGGGGCTCCCAGGGGTCTCTTGACCACAATTTGAAAATCGATGACCTATGGTATCCTGCCCCTTGCTATGAACGTTTGATGCCGGCGTCATATTAATTGTGCTAAGATTCCAGTTTCGGCTCCAAGGCAATGATTGCTACGTTCCTCCTCAAGTCAGTGGTGAGGTGGTCGAATGCAGACCTTCTTTCATGGCCTCTGAGATCTAAAAGCTCCCCCAATGAGCACACAGGATGCAAAACAAACTGCCCCAACTGCTGCAATTTGCTTGCTCCCTCTCTGCTGAAGATTGCTAGCCACCTGACTTCAAAGGGAACACTGTGGGGAGAGCATCTGCAGGGAGAAGATAGCAAGGCAGCTTGAGACGTCTGTGTAAAATGCCCAGATGCTCACGCACTGCGACGTAGTGTCACTGGTAAGCAGGAAAGGAAATGAGCACTACAGCCGGCAGTGATGCTAGGATCAGCCTCTCCCGCCGCCCTTTGCCTCAATGCTCTGGTCTCCTGCCACGGGGCCAGGTTGTAGAGAGAACTCTGACCTTCAAAATTAGAACAGAGGGGCTTTCCCTGGTGGCGCAGCGGTTGAGAGTCCGCCTGCTGATGCAGGGGGCACGGGTTCGTGCCCCGGTCTGGGAGGATCCCGCGTGCCGCGGAGCGGCTGGGCCCGTGAGCCGTGGCTACTGGGCCTGCACGTCCGGAGCCTGTGCTCCGCAGCGGGAGAGGCCACAACAGTGAGAGGCCCGCGTATCACACACACACACACACACAAAATCGAACAGAGATCGAGCTAATCCCCACTTTTAGCTTAGTGGTAGATTCCGCCTCAAACCGCGCAGATAGATGCTCATGGCAGATACCAACGCCAGGGAACTGAAATTGAGTGGTCAACTCTCTAAGGGGCTTGGTGAACAGACTAGATTCGAAACAAAACTGGATTAAGTGAACATGAAACTTTGTATATTAAACATTCAACAGAGCTACTGGGAGCAATTCCAACAAGTAATGTTATAATAAATTTAAAAACCTGAGGAAGAAACTCTTGAAAGTCTAACTTTGTAGATGGAATTAAATGAAGACGGATGAGAATTAGTTCTGCCTTTGCCCTTTACAGCCTAAAGTATTTCCCAAATTGATTTTATCTTTCTGAAACAGATAGTTCTATACTTCTGGATTTTTGTTTAACCTAGTGTAATAACAGCTGTTGATGGAGGGTGTAAATATCTGCCGGGCACGTTGCTAAGTACTGTGTTACATCATCTTGACTCTTCATAAAACCCCAGAGGAGCAGCGTCATTATTTCGATTCTGTAGCTGAGTAAATGGAGGCTCAGAGCCATTATGTGCCTTGACCTAGACCACACAGTGAGAAGGGAGAGGAACTGAGATTCCAGGTTCAAGCCAGGTTTCTTAGCTCCAAAGCCACGGTATCATGTTGCTACCTCTTCATTTCCATGCATTTGAAAGATTCTCAACTGGGCTCTATGTAATTGTGTTAATTTATGCTAAAATTCCTAGCCCTTCTTGACTGTAAAGGTATAAACATGCAAAATAACATTCTTGGGTCCTTATTTAATGCCTTATGATCTAAGATTTGACCTAGGTTTATTTGAACTTTCCAACTTTTATCCACAGGAGTTCTCCAATAGAATTGGTGGAAGGACTGGCACACAGAATTTTGAAGAGTATCACCTCCTACAGAAACTCTTAAACATGCAAATGACAGCCACTCTCCCTATTTTTGTAAACCAGCCTAGTAATTAGTGTGACAACAGGAAAACACTTCAAAGGAAGACATTTCCTGGACCTGGGCAATGTAGCAGTTTCCTAGGCTGCCCTAACAAAGTACTACCACGACTAGGTGGTTTGAAACAACAGAAGATCATTCTCTCATAGTTTTGAGGGCTGGACGTCAGAAGTCAACACACGAGTAGGGTCTTGCTCTCTCTGAAGGCTCTCGGAAACAAGTATTCCTGCCTCTTCCTCCCTCTCATGACTGCCACCAGTCCAACTGGCAGTCCTTGGCTTGCAGCACTCCCATCTCTGCCTTAGTGGTCACACAGCTTTCCTCCTGTGTGTCTGTGTCTTCATAGGGTGGTCTCCTCTGCGTGTGTCTCTGTCCAAGTTTCCCTCTTCTTAAAAGGATACCAGTCATTGGACTAGAAGCACCCTAATCCAGTGTGACCTCACCTTAATTACATGTGCAAAGATCCTATTACCAAATAAGGTCACGTTCTGAAGTTCCATGTGAACGTCTCTTTGAAGGACACTATTCAACCCACTACAAGCAGTTAGTTCAGATGATGAGAGAGAAGAATCTCAAGCTGAGGATTTGTATAGCACTTGTTTTTTGGAAGGCCAAGGAGTGGGCTTGAAGACCCTTGCTGTCATTTCACACAAAGCCTTGTTTGCAAATGAAACTGGCTGGTGAGTAGTCCCAGGTCAATTTCTGTCACATGAAGATCATCACCCTGCAAACACAATTTCCTTCTTGAGCACATGTCTATATCTGAAAGAATTTATCTGATTATTGGCTCATTGTTTTCTCTCTCTCCAATAGAATGTAAGCCCTCTAAAGGCAGGGAACTTGTCGCTCTAATTTCCAATATAAACCCAGTACCAAGAATAGTACCTGGCATGTAGACACCTAGCAAATGTTTGGTGGATGATTGGATGAATGTGTACATGAATTCTGGCTCTTAGGAGCTGACTTTGCTTAGGGTTTTCACCCATGCTGTTCATCCTACCTCCATTCATTCATTCACTGAACATGTACTGACTGCTTACTATTTGCCAGGCACTGTATTCAGCACTGAGGATACAACTACAAAGGAAAACTTTGCTTACAGTCCCAGACATCCTAGAACTTTAAACAAGAACTATTCAAGCCACCTACAATCTAGCAAGAAGTATGCTTGGTGCCATGGGTCCATCCACAATCGTTAAGACTTAGCCCTTGTCCTTCTACTGGTTACAGACAACCTTGGGATGCCAGACTAAAATAAGAGTTAAAAGTTAAATTGTATGAAATCATGCCTCCATTTAGAATGCATAAAGAAAAATAAGGATAGTCTTTATTAGTTGGTGAAAATAGGACTGTTACCAAATTAGTTGCAGCTTCCTCCTGAAACTTATGAAAGAGCAGTTGATTTCCATTCCAGGGAGGGGAAGGGGTATGATTCTGGGGCAAGAGCCTTGGCAACAGGACTAGGAGTTAATGTTTTGACTGTGAAGAGGGGGAAAAGGGTGGATATTCCAAGTATAAGTCTGACTTGAGCAGTGGGGTAAAATATACTGAGAAATAAAGTTGAGTAAGTCAAATACAGTGAGTTTACATATTTTGACTGAGAAAATGATATTAAAAAGGCACTTATTATTCCACAGAGATGCCATAATGGCTTGCTGGATAGAGTGATGACAAAATCAAGATCCCCAGTGATCCTGACTCCCCAGAATGCAAGGCTGAATAAAGTCAACAGATAAACTCTAAGAAAGATAAATGAAAGTCTTACATTTAGATGGCTTGCATGAAATAGATTTTTGGTCAATTACAATAAGGCAGAAGGGAGGAGACTCCTTGCCTGACAGCAGTTTTCCTGAAAAATACCAGAGAGGTTACCTGATCACAGAGTCAATCACAACACCCAATAGTGTTCTCTATTTAAATTCAATGTGAACATCCACAACAATAGAAAACCAGGTCCCAGATCACCAAACTAATAATCTCACTGTTCTTGGGACTAGTAAGATCACAGCTAGTATACTGTGGTTAAATCAGAGCTCTGCATTTTCAGAGGGGCATATACACATTGGAGTGCATTTTAGATGAGAAAAACTAGGATTCTACTGCAGGGGAGCAAAATTTGTCACCCCAAATTTTGTCTCTTTAGCATGAGCATTATTTTAGGCTTTGACCTTCCCCCTAAAGTGCCTGAAGAATGTAGACAGAGGACCTGTTCTAGGAAGGGAGGAGTCACCATAAACAAGAATAGTATGAACTATATGAACTCTAGTTGGCTCAGAAGGAACAAACCCTGCCCACACCCTCATTTTAGAATTCTAGCCTCCAGAAATGTCAAAAAATAAATTCCTATTGTTTAAGCCATCCAGTTTGTGATGCTTTTTGTTAACCCTAGCAAAGTAATACATTGAGAAAAGTTTAGTTTGGGAACAAACTTAATTAATCACCATAATATTTCATAAAAATACTCAGAGCTGGGCTTCCCTGGTGGCGCAGTGGTAGCGAGTCCGCCTGCCGATGCAGGTGATGCAGTTTCGTGCCCTGCTCCGGGAAGATCCCACATGCCGCGGAGAGGCTGGGCCTGCGCATCCGGAGCCTGTGCTCCGCAACGGGAGAGGCCCACGTACCGCAAAAAAAAAAAAAAAAAAAAACTCAGAGCTAATGTTGGATAAGATAAAATGATAAACTCCAAGAAAAAAAAATTAAATCTTTTAGATGCTTACATGACATTCCAATCAAAGACGACTAATGAAAAAAAAAAAAAAAAGACGACTAATGTGTCAAGGATGAGGTACAGGCCTCTAAGCTCATATTCAGCATGGTCTATAGCAAAAAGCAGTATATACTTTGGGGTCAGACCAATCTGGGCCCCAATCCAATGCTAACTGTTTGATCATGGAAAGGTTACTTAGCCTTACTGGGCCTCAGTTTTCTCATTTGTAATGTGAGAATAATAGTGCATACCTCAAAGTGTTTTTCATTTTTTTGTTTTTTGTTTTTTTAAGGGAGAAGTCATCGTGAATTTATTATTTACACGGTGGTTAATGACACGTATACAGTGTTCATACAAAATTTCAGTTCACAGACTGGCCACTGATACACAGGTGGATACAGACATTCCAACTACCTTTCCTGCAAGTCGGGGTGGGGAGTTAAATACTTAGTTTCTGGGGGGGTGGGGTGGGGCAACAACTATCCATAACCACACTGCTGAGGACTCAGGGTCGGTGTAAGGATTATTTATTTTAAATGACAAGTGAAATATTTAGATTTATATTTAGCATACAGCTTGAATAAGTATTGCTGAATTTTAGTTACTGAGCTTTGGAAGAAGGGCTTTTAATACAATTCTGAGCAACAGACATTAACTGAAAAGGCAAGAGTAAGCAGGTTAAGATGAACAAAAAACCCAGAGTTAGCTGGAGGAAACAGGAAATGGTTTCTGTTATTTGCACTCTTTCTTTCATCATTAATCAAATACTCTTTGTAATTCAAGTAGGACAAACATCTCCAATATGTTGGATCAAGGGTCTGTGTGAGTGTGTGTGAATGTATGTGGGTGAGTGTCAGAGTATGTTTATCTATCCTGAGTTCTAGTAAGTCCCTGATATTCATCAAAAATTTAGGCAAGTCACTTGATTTTTTAACTTAAAAAGTCTCAATTTATGGGCTTCCCTGGTGGCGCAGTGGTTGAGAGTCTGCCTGCCAATGCAGGGGACACGGGTTCGAGGCCTGGTCTGTGAAGATCCCACATGCCGTGGAGCAACTAAGCCCGTGAGCCACAACTACTGAGCCTGCATGTCTGGAGCCTGTGCTCTGCAACAAGAGAGGCCGCGATAGTGAGAGGCCCACGGACCGCGATGAAGAGGGGCCCCTGCTTGCCACAACTAGAGAAAGCCCTCGTGCAGAAACGAAGACCCAACACAGCCAAAAATAAATAAGTAAATTAATTCATTTTTTTAAAAGTCTCAACTTATTCAATAAAAAGATTAGTTGATCTAATTATTATCAGTTATCTAAATATTTCTAAGATTCCTTCTTTTTCTAAACATTCCATGATGATATGACTTAGATGAACAGCAAACATGGTGCCTTGGAATGACAAGATTCTAGTTTTTTTAATCTAGAAGAGAATTGCCATTTTAAAGGCACAGCACTATGTTTTTACTGTTTCTTTCCTCTTTCTCTAGAAACGGTAGTATGGATTCACATTTGAGAGAAGGTAACCCCTTTGTTCTGGGATTGAGGGGACAGTTGATGTCCCTTTTAGCTTTGTAAAAGTAAAACTAGTTCCCATTCTAAAATGGAAAGCTTCAAACAAGTAAAAGCTAAGTGTTTGGATAATAAAGTAATAGCAGAGCAACATCTCTGCAGAGAGTAAAACTAAGTTTATTTTATCTAATCTTTAGGATTTGAGACCTGGGCGCTAGAGTAGATTAACTTTATATAAGAGCAATATAATATTAGACTAGATAAGCCATAAACTAGACTCTACATTTTATTTTATTGTTTTTTTTGCAGTATGCGGGCCTCTCACTGTTGTGGCCTCTCCCGTTGCAGAGCGCGGGCTCGGTGGCCATGGCTCACAGGCCTAGCCGCTCCGCGGCATGTGGGATCTTCCCAGACCCGGGCACGAACCCGTGTACCCTGCATCGGCAGGAGGACTCTCAACCACTGTGCCACCAGGGAAGCCCAAGACTCTACATTTTAAAGGAATAATGTCATAGACCATATGCTGTATGACCACAGTAAGATTGCATTAAAAAATCAATAAGATACAGATGGCCAACAAACACATGAAAAGATGCTCAACATCACTAATTATCAGAGAAATGCAAATCAAAACTACAAGAGGTAGCACCTCACACCAGTCAGAATGGCCATCCTCAAAAAATCTACAAACAGGGCTTCCCTGGTGGCGCAGTGGTTGAGAGTCCGCCTGCCAATGCAGGGGACACGGGTTTGTGCCCCGGTCTGGGAAGATCCCACATGCCGCGGAGCAGCTGGGCCCGTGAGCCATGGCCGCTGGGCCTGCGCGTGCGGAGCCTGTGCTCCACAATGGGAGAGGCCACAACAGTGAGAGGCCCGCAGACTGAAAAAAAAAAAAAATACAAACAATAAATGCTGGAGAGGTTGTGGAGAAAAGGGGAACCCTCTTGCACTGTTGGTGGGAATGTAATTTACCACAGACTGGGTAAGTTATATACAGCAGAAATTTCTCACAGCTCTGGAGGCTGGAAGTCCAAGATCAGGGTGCCAACATAGCTGCCTGCTTCTAGCGAGATCCCTGCTTTGGCTTACAGACCACCAACTTCTCACTGTATGCTCACTTGGCAGAGTAGAGAGGCCAAGCAAGGTCTCTGGTGACTCTTACAAGGGCATCAGTCCCATTCATGAAGACTTCACCCTCATGACTTCATCTAATCCCAATTATCTCCCAAAGGCTCTACCTTCTTAAAGCCATCACATGAGGGGGTAATGTTTCAATACAAGACTTTTGGATGTAACATTTAGTCCATAATACCCTTATACAAAAGCCAAAGATATCACAAGAAAACCAAACTCCAGACCAATGTCCCTTTTGAATATATGTAAAAAAAAAAAAAAAAAATCAAAAACTACATAGTAGCAAACCAAATTCAGCAACAACTAAAAAAGAATTATATACCATGACAAAGTGAGATTTAATTCAGGAATTGAATGTTTTAATATCCATATAACAAAAGCAGTATAATACAGCATACTGAAAGAACAAGAACCATATAATTTAAACAGATGCAGAAAAATTATTTGACAAAACCCAATACTTTTTCATAATAAAAACAAGATAGAAATAGAAAAGAACATCCTCAACCTGACCTGTAGAAAAGGTCATCTACAAAAAACCCAAAGGTAACATCACACTAATTGTGAAAGAATAAAAGCTCTCTCCCTCTGATCAGGAACAAGATAAAGATGTTTGTGCACACCATTTCTATTCAACATTGTACTGGAGGTTATAGCCAGGGAAATTAAAGAAGAAAAAGTTAAAGGCATCCATACTAGAAAGGAGTAATTAAAATTATCTTTATTTACAAATGGCATGTACTTTTATATACAAAATCCATAGGGAAAAAAGTTAAAACTAATAAACAAGTGCAGCAAGATTGCAAGAAACAAGTTCAATATAGAAAAATCAAATGTATTTCTAAAAACTAGTAAAAAAAATTGAAAAATGAAATTCAGAAAACAATTCCATTTACAATACTCTAAAATAGAATACTTAAAAATTTAACAAAATAAGTGTGAGGCAAACACTGAAAATTATAAATCACTGAAAGAAACTGATGAAGACATAAATAGAAAAACATCCCATGTTCATGGATCAGAAGACTTACTATTGCTATTGTTAAGATATCAATACTTCCCCAACTGATCTACAGATTTAACAAAACCCTTATCAAAATCTAAGGTAGATTCTTTGTAGAAAGTGACAAGCTGATCATAAAATTCATATGGAAATGCAAGGAACTCAGAATTGCCAAAGCAATCTTGAAAAAAAGAACAAATTAGAGAACTCATACTTCCAAATTTCAAAACTTACTACAAGGCTATAGTAGTCAAGATACTGTGGTATTTGTGTAAGGAAATGCATCTATATCTAGGTAGGCAGGTAGATACAGATACAAATAGATCAATGGGATAGAAATTACTGACCAGAAATAAACTGTCACATACATGGTAAACTGATTTTCAACAATTCCAAGATAATTCAATGGGGAAAAAATAATTACTTCAACAAATAATGAGGTGACAAATGGATATCCACATCAAAAAGAATGAAGTTGGACCCTTACCTCGCACCATATACAAAAATTTATCTCAAAATGAATCAAAAATTTAATATAAGCACTAAATCTATAAAAGTAATCTTAGAAGTAAACATAAGTGTAAACCTTCATGACCATGGATTAGGCAATGACTTACTAGGTACGATCCTGAAAGCACAGCCAAAAAAAAAAATCAAGTAGATAAAGTGACATCTAAAAGCTAAAAAGATGTTTCCTTCCAAGGCCACTATCAAGAAAGTGAAAAAACAATCTACAGAATGAGTGAAAATAGTTGAAAAAGATACAACTGATAAGTGTATAGTATCCAGAATACATAAAGAACTCATGACTGGACATTGAAATTACAAATAGTCAATGAGACAATAAGAGAAGGATCTGAATAGACATTTCTCCCAAGAAATGGGCAATAAACCCATGAAAATATGTTCTAGATCATTAGCCACTAGAGAAATGCAAATCAAAATTTCAGTGAGATATCACATCACATCTATTAGGATTGCTATAATTTGCTTCCTCTCTACAGACTATATGGTACTTGTTAATAATAGAGAAATAGGACGTATTATTAAGAACTCTAGGTGTTTTCTTCTTTGGCCAAATGAGAGCCAGCACTTCCGGTAGCACGTATAGACCGTTTGCAACAGAAGCAGCATAGGCTGTGTGCTTATTTTACTGCCTAAGGGTAAATTAGAGAGTATGCCACTGACGTCCCACCTATTAACAAAGTCAGCTGAGTGTAGCCTGCTTGTTGGGAATGGAAAGGGATGAAGGGGCAAGAACAGGCAAACTACTTTATTACCACATTGTAGGTGTTCTATTTTCCAAGCACATCTCTTGACCAGACACTCAGGGATTGGGACACCATGGACAATATTAGCTCACCAAACCTCTAAAAACTCAATGCTAGATTCCAACCACCCACTTCCATTATGTACATAGTGCTATCCCTTGAATTCAAACTGCTTGATTAGAATAAATCACATCCACCAATTTTATATTTAAGGAGTAGATGATTTAACTACTCCAGGAAACATTCTAGCAACCAAAGAATGAAAGTTTTGACCCATTTTTTGCTTGTTTGACCTAGAGAGGCCTTGACCTAAGAATGGGGATTTTTCTCAGAGGTTCCTTGTTAAGAGCTGAGAGCAAAAAGGTCCAGTGAGGGGAAAAAAAAAATGGTAAAGACATATGGCCTTGTTCAAAGTTATTAATGAGAAATTTGGGGTTATAAAATAAACACTGTGGTTATTTTTAAATCCTATGGTTTTCTTTTCTCTATATGCTCTCTTCTATCACTTTATAACAAAGCATTCCTTAAATTTAAAATCTCATCTTCTAATAAAGAAACAGATACACATTATTTAGAGGAGTTAGAAATTCTGCCAATTGAGTGAATCCATGACAAAAAGATTAAAAAGATCTGAAATATGATTGTACATCTAAACTATGGAGGGCCATTACGAAACTCATACACCCACACCCCTTCCTTTTACATGAACAACAAAACATAAGCCTGAATAGAAAATTAACGATTAGGAAATTCCCAAATGATTTCTTTGATATCAGTGACCATGGGAAATATCATTAAATACGGTGGTATCATAGAAATCTCCACACAGAAATTCCTGAAATGACTCGTTGTGACCGAAAACAAAGAGGCCATTTACTACCCTTGCTACCAGCTGTATAATTTCAGTAATTAAACTGACTGGCTAACCAAGCATTACCACACAGCTGCAAAACCCTAAAGAAACTGTAGACAAGCTTTGAAACTATGACTTATGAAGTCAGCTTTCGTTCAACTAAGTGATTAGAATTTAATAAGTTGGCCTACTTAGCTCTGAATTCGATATAACCATTCAGAAGGAAAAAATGTATGAGAAAATAAGATTATGAGAAGATTTGTGTCTCATATACTAATAGGCCATTTATTCAATCATCAAACAATTCTTCAAAGTTCAGTAATAGGGAACTATTACTTCAAGGAATATAAAGTATCAAATGTGGCCCTGCCCTCAGGAGGCTTACTTAGCCTAATGTGTAAACCAGATCTGTACATAAATATTCACATTACAGGGCATCATGGAGGCACAAATACAACACTATAGAAATCAGATTGAGGCACAAATACTGCCAGCTAGGGAGCTACGA
>RJWK010059429.1:0-13605 GCA_004363435.1 Platanista minor
GGCTCACGGGCCCAGCCGCTCTGCGGCATGTGGGATCTTCCCGGACCAGGGCACAAACCGTGTCCCCTGCATCGTCAGGCAGACTCTCAACCACTGCGCCACCAGGAAAGCCCCTTCCTCTGCAATTTTTTGGAAGAGTTTGAGAAGGATGGGTGTTAGCTCTTCTCTAAATGTTTGATAGAATTCACCTGTGAAGCCATCTGGTCCTGGACTTTTGCTTGTTGGAAGATTTTTAATCACAGTTTCAATTTCATTACTTGTGATTGGTCTGTTCATATTTTCTACTTCTTCCTGGTTCAGTCTTGGAAGGTTATACCTTTCTAAGAATTTGTCCATTTCTTCCAGGTTGTCCATTTTATTGGCATAGAGTTGCTTGTAGTAGTCTCTTAGGATGCTTTGTATTTCTGCAGTGTATGTCGTAACTTCTCCTTTTTCACTTCTAATTTTATTGATTTGAGTCCTCTCCCTCTTTTTCTTGATGAGTCTGGCTAATGGTTTATCAATTTTGTTTATCTTCTCAAAGAACCAGCTTTTAGTTTTATTGATCTTTGCTCTTGTTTTCTTTGTTTATATTTCATTTATTTCTGCTCTGACCTTTATGATTTCTTTCCTTCTGCTAACTTTGGGTTTTGTTTGTTCTTCTTTCTCTAGTTCCTTTAGGTGTAAGGTTAGATTGTGTATTTGAGATTTTTCTTGTTTCTTGAGGTAGGCTTGTATTGCTGTAAACTTCCCTCTTAGAACTGCTTTTTTGCTGCATCCCATAGGTTTTGGATCGTCATGTTTTCATTGTCATTTGTCTCTAGGTATTTTTTGATTTTCTCTTTGATTTCTTCAGTGATTTTTTGGTTATTTAGTAACGTATCGTTTAGCCTCCATGTGTTTGTGTTTTTTACGTTTTTTTTCCCTGTAATTGATTTCTAATCTCATAGCATTGTGGTCAGAAAAGATGCTTGATGTGATTTCAGTTTTCTTAAATTTACTGAGGCTTGATTTGTGACCCAAGATGTGATCTATCCTGGAGAATCTTCCGTGCACACTTGAGAAGAAAGTGTAATCTGCTGTTTTTGGATGGAATGTCCTATAAATATCAGTTAAGTCTACCTGGTCTGTTGTGTCATTTAAAGCTTCTGTTTCCTTATTTATTTTCTGTTTGGATGATCTGTCCATTGGTGTAAAAGAGGTGTTAAAAGTCCCCCACTATTTTTTTTTTTCTTTGCAGTACGCTGGCCTCTCACTGCTGTGGCCTGTCCCATTGCGGAGCACAGGCTCCAGACACGCAGGCTTAGCGGCCATGGCTCACGGGCCCAGCCGCTCCGCGGCATGTGGGATCTTCCCGGACCGGGGCACGAACCCGTGTCCCCTGCATTGGCAGGTGGACTCACAACCACTGCGCCACCAGGGAAGCTCCCCCCACTATTATTCTGTTACTTTTGATTTCCTCTTTTATAGCTGTTAGCAGTTGCCTTATGTATTGAGGTGTTCCTATGTTGGGTGCATATATATTTATAATTGTTATATCTTCTTCTTGGATTGATCCCTTGATCATTATGTAGTGTCCGTCCTTGTCTCTTGTAACATTCTTTATTTTAAGGTCTATTTTATTTGATATGAGTATAGCTGCTCCAGCTTTCTTTTGATTTTCCATTTACATGGAATATCTTTTTCCATCCCTTCACTTTCAGTCTGTATGTGTCCCTAGGTCTGAAGTGGGTCTCTTGTAGACAGCATATATATGGGTCTTGTTTTTGTATCCATTCAGCAAGCGTGTGTCTTTTGGTTGGAGCATTTAATCCATTCACATTTAAGGTAATTATCGATATGTATGTTCCTATGACCATTTTCTTAATTGTTTTGGGTTTGTTTTTGTAGGTCCTCTTCTTCTCTTGTGTTTCCTGCTTAGAGAAGTTCCTTTAGCATCTGTTGTAGAGCTGGTTTGGTGGTGCTGAATTCTCTTAGCTTTTGCTTGTCTGTAAAGCTTTTGACTTCTCCATTGAATTCTGAATGAGATCCTTGCCAGGTAGAGTAATCTTGGTTGTAGGTTCTTCCCTTTCATCAGTTTAAGTATATCTTGCCGCTCCCTTCTGGCTTGTAGAGTTTCTGCTGAGAAGTCAGCTGTTAACCTTATGGGAGTTCCCTTGTATGTTATTTGTCATTTTACCCTTGTTGCTTTCAATAATTCTTCTTTGTCTTTAATTTTTGCCAGTTTGATTACTATGTGTCTTTGCGTGTTTATCCTTGGGTTTATCCTGTGTGGGACTCTCTGTGCTTCCTGGACCTGGGTGGCTATTTCCTTTCCCATGTTAGGGAAGTTTTTGACTATAATCTCTACAAATACTTTCTCTGGTCCTTTCTCTCTCTCTTCTCCTTCTGGGACCCCTATAATGTGAATGTTGTTGGTGTTTAATGTTGTCCCAGAGGTCTCTTAGGCTGTCTTCATTTCTTTTCATGCTTTTTTCTTTATTCTGTTCCACAGTAATGAATTCCACCATTCTGTCTTCCAGGTCACTTATCCGTTCTTCTGCCTCAGTTATTCTGCTGTTGATTCCTTCTAGTGTAGTTTTCATTTCCGTTATTGTATTGTTCATCTCTGTTTGTTCTTTACTTCTTCTAGGTCTTTGTTAAACATTTCTTGCAACTTCTCGATTTTTGCCTCCATTCTTTTTCCGAGGTCCTGGATCATCTTCACTATCATTTTTCTGAATTCTTTTTCTGGAAGGTTGCCTATCTCCACTTCATTTAGTTGTTTTTCTGGGGTTTTATCTTGTTCCTTCATCTGGTACCTAGCCCTCTGCCTTTTCATCTTGTCTATCTCTGAATGTGGTTTTTGTTCCACAGGCTGCAGGATTGTAGTCTTCTTGCTTCTGCTGTCTGCCCTCTGGTGGATGAGGCTATCTAAGAAGCTTGTGTACGTTTCCTGATGGGAGGGACTGGTGGTAGGCAGAGCTCAGTAAACTTTAATCCACTTGACTGTTGATGGGTGAGACTGGGTTCCCTCCCTGTTGCTTGTTTGCCCTGAGGCAACCCACCACTGGAGCCTACCTGGGCTCCTTGGTGAGGCTAATGGTGGACTCTGGGAGGGCTCACGCCAAGGAGTACTTCCTAGAACTTCTGCTGCCAGTGTCCTTGTCCCCACGGTGAGCCACAGCCACCCCCTGCCTCTGCAGGAGACCCTCCAACACTAGCAGATAGGTCTGGTTCAGTCTCCCCTGGGGTCACTGCTCCTTCCCATGGGTCCCGGTGTGCACACTACTTTGTGTGTGCCCTCCAAGAGTGGAGTCTCTGTTTCCCCCAGTCCTGTCGAAGTCCTGCAGTCAATTCCCACTAGGCTTCAAAGTCTGATTCTCTAGGAATTCCTCCTCCCGTTGCTGGACCCCCAGGTTAGGAAGCCTGACGTGGGGCTCAGAGCCTTCACTCCAGTGGGTGGACTTCTGTGGTATAAGTGTTCTCCAGTCTGTGAGTCACCTACCCAGCAGTTATGGGATTTGATTTAACTGTGACTGCGCCCCTCCTACCGTCTCATTGTGGCTTCTCCTTTGTCTTTGGATGTGGGGTATCTTCTTTGGTGAGTTCTAGTATCTTCCTGTCGACGATTGTCCAGCAGCTAGTTGTGATTCTGGTGTTCTCGCAAGAGGGAGTGAGAGCACGTCCTTCTACTCCACCAACTTGGTTCCTCCTCCGCCATTCGAAATTTATTTTATTAAAGAGAGCCTTCAGGGTGGTAGCAAGTCCGCCTCAAGGGAACAAGAAAGGCATTCAACGTTTCCGTCTATGGACAGATGTAGAAAATGTGGTATACAGCTTTAAAAAGGAAGGAAATTCTGATACTACATGCTACAACACGGATGGACCTTGAAGGCATTGGTGCTAAATGAAATAAGCCCGTCACAAAAGGGCAAATACCATGATTCCACTCATATGAAGTACCTAGAGTAGCCAAATTCATAAAGAACGAAAGTAGAGTGGTTGTTGCCAGCGGCTGGGGGAGAGGGAAATGGGGAGTCATTGTTCACTGTGTCCAGAGTTTCGGTTTGGGAAGATGAGAAAGTTCTAGAGATGGTTGGTGGTGGTGGTGACACAACAGTGTGAATGTACTTAAATGCCCCTGAACTATACCCTTAAAAGTGGTTAAATGGTAAGTTTTATGTTATGTATATTACCCAAATTTTAAAGAGTTTCAAAAAACTTGATTTACAAAATGCATAAAACTTTGTCTGATGTAATTATTAACTCAGTTTATTCCAAGTTCTAAAATGTGATTGACAACCTCTAATCACTAAATAACAAAATTTTGCTCTATTAAGCTAACTCAGAGTATTAACGGAATAGAAAGTGTAGCTTTCATTCGTCTCCAGATTAATGCTTCCTGACCTCCATTTTGTAACACTCCAGCTATCTCAAGAAATATTGTCTTTAAAGTACGTGCTATGTTGTACCTTTTGCCACCTGCACAAGAGCTTTACTTGTTATTCAGATCAAAATGATCTTTAAGGGTGTTCATGAGTAAGGAGAACTGAAAGCACAAGTAACCCGTTCACTTTATTCCCAGGATGCTCTGACCTGTTTTTACAGGTGGCTTATGGTATAGAGAGTTATCGTCCTTTAGGCAAATTAATTATTTCAAATAATAACGCTACAAAATAAATATTTACCCTCTCTAAGACGGAGAAGAATTTTAGGTGGTGTTTTCTGACATTGATATGTTAATCGAGTTTTATAATTTCCCAAATTGGAATTAAATATATAGAGATTTAACATTTTATAGTTGCTCGTTTTTAGGTTTTACCAATATTTTATCTTTTTTCCTTCATAGCTGTAAAATTCTTTATAAAGATAACCATCCCCTAGCCTATTTCTTTTGATAACCAGAATGTGGAAATTGTTTTCTTACTTAAAAATGTGTCAGAAATATTTTATCATCCCTTGATGTGAATAAATGAACTCATTATGGTACTTACACGTATGTAATCAAGTAAAAGATTACCTTTTCCCCCTACATTTTTATGGACAGTATTGTAAATTGCCCCAGCTTTTTGTGTTATTGTTTAAAGAACATCTGCCTTTTTGTGCATGTGTTAACATCGCCAATTATTTATAAGCAAAAATCAAAAGAAAGTAATTCATCATATAATAAAGTTTTCCTCCATCTCTTTTTAGGATATTTTCTTTTCTGGATGTTGTTACCTTGTGTCGCTGTGCTCAGGTCTCCAGGGTAAGAATGGCTGACATGATTACAAGAGCATCCCTTCCTGACATTAATGATAATCAGCTTCTGTAGTAGGCCAACTATTTACTTCAGATGGTAGTTGTATGTTATGTTTCCAAGGTTGTGGTTTCACCTATGGGATACCCAAACCCATGTTAATTCTACAGTGGAATTCTACTATATGTACTATCTCTAACTTTAATTTTTTGAAATTCTTGACTATTTGTATAATACAAACAGAAGAAACATTTTCAAGGAAAAAGCACTAAACATGCAAATTAAAAGAATAGGCTTTACTCAGAACTGTAATAATATAGTGTTTCATTATGTTTCCCTTATTCATTTTATGTACATACATGGAAGGCTCTTGATATCTCCCTACATTTTTTTTCTCAAAAGGTTATAGATAGAATTTAATTTTTAAGAAATTGTAGAGCAAACCTAGAGCAAACCAACTTCCATTCCCAAAGTCAGTTTCTGCATTACTTGTACTTATCCATTTTTGTCAATTGACATTACTATGACAAAACAGTGAAACATAATCTTATTGCTGCCACTAATATTAAGAATAGAATCTCTTTTGTGGGAAAATTGCTTTATGAATCATTCACAGTCTCTTTTGTAATACAGATATATAATAATTAATAAAATGAATGAGTACGTACAGTTATCATCTTTTTATGAACTGGACAATGGCTTTTTGATGTTTAACAAATACTTATTGAGAACCTACTATGTACCAGGTATAGTCCTAGGTGCTGAGTATGTAATATGGTTATATCACAATACTCAGCATCAGAGTATTGTGTTTATCTCTGTTAAGTGGACCCAGGCTTTCCTTCAAACTTCCATCACCAGTTTCCTTTAAAAAAAAAAAAAAAACCCTCAAAACTTGCCATAGAAAATCCACCTCATCTTGCTAACTTTAATGTAATTTCTACATCCTAAAAGCCATACTAAATCTGTATCTCAGCTATTTAAGAAACAATCAGGCATATTTTGATGATTTCTATTCATGACAGTTCTGTTCCTGGTACCTGAGTGGTTGCCTTAGTCATGGCTGGTACAAATGAGTGGGGTTTCTTTTTTGTCTCCATATGAAGCTGAGGTCATCATTGAGAAACAAAATTCCCAGACCAGTGTCTTAACCTGTTTGGTTGCAGAGTCTCATCTCAAGAATGTTGATTTGAGTGAGTTTTAATTGTTGTTTTCATTTTCAGGTTCCTCTTCCTTAATGTGTTTTAACTTAAAAGGAAGCACGATGCCAATTTTCATTAAATCTGTACAATTGGAACATTGGTAGTTAGCCTTTTATTCTCTGTACTTGAAGTATTTAGTTAACTTGCTTTAAAAAAAAACAAAAACTCTAGAGGAACCTGTCGTTCCTAATTTTAGTCTCACTTTAGCATGTGTCCTACTTGCTGAAGAAAGTAGTATAAGGAAATGAGAAGTATCATATCAGAGATACAGTTAGCCCAAGAATCTAGTAAACATATGATCTTTAAAAGTTTTATCTCTTGTCTCCCATGGAGCCATTTAAGAAACTGTTGGAAAAATATGAAGCCACAAAAAGAAAAGTAACATTGAAATCCTGAAAAAACCTTAAAGATTTCTATAATAATAACTTTGTTTACCCTCATACCCCTGACATCTTTCTTACTGATTGTGTGATAGTTATCTGGGGCTTATAAGTGTATCTTCAATTTCCATTTTAGAATTTCAGTATCGAATCTGTGTTTTGAAATCTTGTAGTAAGAGATAATATTCTAAGTTTATAACTTAACAGTGTTAAGACTTTCGCTTACACTTTAAATTTAGTAGGGAAAATGTTTAAAGGCTTTCTGATTAAAGTACAGAACGATCCGCAAAAGGTTAACTCTTAGTGGAGTCATTTTTCACCTTATCCTGAAAGATTGAAAATCTTGGAAGCTTTCTTGTCTCCCTTTAGGTAATTAAAGAAATGTTTGAGAAGTCTTAAAACTTTCAGTGTTTAAAATGACCACTGAATCAAGTTGAAGGGAAAGATGACCAATTGAAAAACATGCCTGAGTGAGCAAATTGGTAATGAGGAAAGCATTAAGTCTCTGTCATGTATACTGAGAAATGATAGTGTCTTTTGTAAATCCCAGGTCACCATATCACAGTTTTGGGTCCAAACAAGTGATGCTATGAATAGCATATTTTTATTGAACATGGCATATATATTGAACACACTACATTCAGACTGCCGTCTTCTTTATTTTCACACTCACCTCGTTCCTAGTTGAGGGATAGAGTAACAGACTTGCTTTTCATTAGCTGGATTATCTCATTTTGAGATTGGAAACGCAAGTTAGAAAACAGTTTCCGGCTATGATACTTATCACAACCTGTTCTTTCCCCAGCCCACTAACGTAAGATCTTTCGTAGCTACTAATTTCTGTACCCACTCATTTATGAGATAATCTACTTGGAGAATAAAGTATGAATCAGAAATAAGACTGACTTTTTGGGAGTTAATGGTGGAGGTGCTAAGAAATTTTTTGGTCAACTTCAATCATTAGTAGGTTGAATTGTGAACTTGAATTTTGCTGGCTTTTCCCCTTCATTTCGGCTTCTGTTCATTCTGTCTCTTTTTCTTCAAAATAGGCCTGGAATGTTCTGGCTCTCGATGGCAGTAACTGGCAGCGAATTGACCTGTTTGATTTCCAGAGGGATATCGAGGTATGACTGTGTGGTGTGTGGCCCCATCTCTCTCGTTAGAATGTAATTGCAGCACGTAGGACAGATTACCCCCAACCACGTAAATCTCCTTTCCCTGGAGAGAGAGACTGTTCATTTCAGCGCATCTGAACTTCATGGGAGCTTGCAATTTTCCCAAGAACTGGTTCAGTTTTTGAGAATGAGCAGAATTATTTTACTGAAATAATACTAAGTTATTTAGTATTAATAGGACTCAGAAATTTTTGTTTTTATTTTTGTGGTGGAAATGTGAACCTTTGTTTGCTCTTTTTAAGGGAGTCTTTTCATATTTGTTTATTTAAAAATAAGTGGAGTTAATTTATTGGGGCATGATATTTGCATAAATTCTTCTTGATGAGCATTTTGGGTTCTGGGGGAGCCTATAGATAGTTTTTGTAGAGAATGAATTGGATTACTTTTGTTGGGGAGAGATTTTTTCCCTTCTCACTTCTCCCCCATATTTTATCTCTTAGTATTGCCTGTTTTCTCTAACATGGAGAAGAATGGCTTAAGCTTAAATTATTTTAACCTGAATTTGAGCTCTGTGGTCCTTGGTTTTCTCATCTGGAGAGTGGAAATAATAGCTTCCTCACTGTGTTATAAGGATTAAATAAGATTTAGATTTAGCTTTTTTTTTAAAGTTCTAGTGGAACTTAGTGGTCTTGAGAATCCATGTAAGAAGTTAAGAAAACCTCACATGAACTTTACATTATCTTCATAATGTACTCTTATTTTTTAATGTTTTATTTAAAGACTTTTTTTTTGATGTGGACCATTTTTAAAGTCTTTATTGAATTTGTTAACATATTGCTTCTGTTTTATGTTTTGGTTTTTTGGCCACGAGGCATGTGGGATCTTAGCTCCCCGACCAGAGATCGAACCCACACCCCTTGCATTGGAAAGCAAAGTCTTAACCATTGGACTGCCAGGGAAGTCCCATAAAGTACTTTTAAAATGATACTCCCCGACATGCTGGATTTTTCTGTTTTCCACAATTCTCTGATCTTCATGGATGTAAATGTTTAAAGCAGCCTGGCCTGCAAAATCATTCAGCAAGCTTTTGTGAAGTGCTCATTGAGTCTCTGCTGTATTTAGAGTACTGTAGTAAAGACACAGAAATAATAGAGAGAGTTAATGCCCTGTGGCTGCAGGAGGGGAATCTACATTGATGTAGTGGCATAAGAGAACTCCAGAGCACCATTTCCTCAAATACAGAGTATCTTACAAGAGGAACAAAGTAAATAACAATATAGGGTTTAGGTATGTTTCAAGTAGATGGGTTAATCAGGAAAGCTTTCTTCCCGTAAGTTGAACATTTCATATTGATTTAATTAGGTCTTTAAAACGAGTAGAAGTCTCTTAGAAAAGAGGATGTGGTCTTTTCAAAAACAATGTGGTGGCTTATCTTTTTTGTATACCTGTCTTCTTTTTTTACAGGGCCGGGTAGTGGAGAATATTTCAAAAAGGTGTGGGGGCTTTTTACGAAAGTTAAGTCTTCGTGGGTGTCTTGGAGTAGGAGACAATGCATTAAGGTAAAAACACAGCTATCGATTAACTGATCTTCTTGACTGAAGGGGAGAACAACACTGAACACAGCACTGTCTCACCCAGAAAAGGCTGGAATAGTTTTCATATCCCTAAGCTATTCTGAACCCAAATACACGTTCACTGCTTATAACACAAATATCCAGTAGTGGGATGTGTGGTTTTGAGAATAAAACAAGAACAAGTGCTCCCCCCCAAAAAAACCAGATTCCCCATATTATAAATGGTTCGTTTGGAGCCTTGAGTAAATTTTTTTTAAGTTTGTTTACTCGAAGTTAGGATAATTTTAACTTTGGTTGACAAAAAGATTGATGTTTAAAAGTTTATGGTTGGGGTCTTCCCCGGTGGCACCGTGGTCGAGAGTCCGCCTGCCGATGCAGGGGACGCGGGTTCGTGCCCCGGTCCGGGGAGATCCCACATGCCGCGGAGCGCCTGGGCCCGTGAGCCGTGGCCGCTGAGCCTGCGCGTCCGGAGCCTGTGCTCCGCGATGGGAGAGGCCACAACAGTGAGAGGCCCGCATACCGCAAAATAAAAAAAAAAAGTTTATGGTTGAAAAGTAATTTATTCATAATTGTGAACAACTTTTTTACCATTTTGTACCAGTAATATCCATTATTACCACTATTGGTATCTTCTGTTATTTTTTTAATGAGGAGAATTGTGCCCGTTTTACCTCAAACCCTTTACTTTGTTTCTTTCCTGTAAAGGACCTTTGCACAAAACTGTAGGAACATTGAAGTACTGAATCTCAATGGGTGTACAAAGACTACAGATGCGTAAGTATTTTATGTTTTAGAAGGGTAAGTCATAGCCTCTTGTGTCCTGCCTATACTAGCTTTTAATGCAGACTACTAAATATATTTAGCAAATTTCATTTTGGTTTTATAGAGGAAAGATGTTTAAATTTAGAAATGGAATAAGATACTTATTTTAGAATTTGGCTCAAATTCTGTTTTGATATTTAAAAGAAAACTTAAAATTGTAGTCAGTGAATGTACAGTAGGGAATACTAATATAGGACTACTTATATTTCAAGAAGACACTAGTAGCTATCATTCAAAAGACACATAAACAGGTGGTTCTATAAAAAGATGTAAAATCTTAAACACAGCTTAGAGTAATCAATATAGAGAGTGTTTATTAAATGTCTCTTTAAAAGTACAGTCTTGTGTCAGTCACAATATAAAAGAAAGTATAATCCTCCATCCTTCAGAGTTTACTGTCACAGACCCAATAGACATAGAAGGTAGACATAAAAAACATTCAGCCTAAGGATCTATTGGTAATAACATGTATCAAATAACATTTAAATATTAGGTAGGGAAATTGTTGCCTATTGGAAGGTGAAGAAGATGTTTACACAGGGAGTGGCCAGGATTAGTCAGTGGATCCTCCTGTTTTTCAAAAAGGCCTCATGAAAGAGATGGGCTCTTTAGAATTGCTTGAATGAGGGAAAGTAGAAGACCCTCCAAGCACAGGGTACACACTGTTTATTTTATTGCTTTCTTTGAGGTTACAACTGGTTAACTTTTTTGCTTTTTAATTTATTTTATTTATCTTTGGCTGCATTGGGTCTTGTTGCTGCCCGCGGGCTTTCTCTAGTTGCAGCGAGCAGGGGCGACTCTCTGTTGCAGTGTGCAGGCTTCCCATTGCAGTGACTTCTCTTGTTATGGAGCACGGGCTCTAGGCGCCCCAGCTTCAGTAGTTGTGGCACGTGGGCTCAGTAGTTGTGGCTCACGGGCTCTAGAGCACAGGCTCAGTAGTTGTGGCACACAGGTTAGTTGTTCTGCAGCATGTGGTCTCTTCCCAGACCAGAAATCAAATCCGTGTCCCCTGCATTGGCAGGCGGATTCTTAACCACTGCGCCGCCTGGGAAGTCCCACAGCTTGTTAACTTTTAATTCAAGAAAGTGTCTGAGGATTTATATTTTCAAAAGAAACAATGGAAAAATCATCAAAAATGAATAAAATGGTTACTTATGGGGAGGGAAAAAACATGAAGAGACAAGAATGAAAGGGAGACCTCTGAAGTATCATGTTTTATAAGTTTATTTTAAAATTAAATGTAAATATTTTATATAATTGAAACATGGATTAAGTCGAAAAAAAGCAGTCCCTAAAAATTGAAAACAAAATAGAACACACGAACCGATCCATATCAAGTTGGAGGTATAACCACACAGATATTACTTCTACTGACTTTTGATTTCTTATGAAAAATTTAAATATATGCCAATCTAGACAAAATAGTATAGTGAACCTTTCACCCAGCTTCAAACTGATAACTGAGAACTTGTTACTTTATGGCTAGTCTTGTTTTTTCTATACCCCTGCCCTTTTATCTTACTCATTTTATCTTATTTTGAAAAAAGCCCTAGACACTGTATTATTTAATCTGTAAATATGCATTTCTAAAATATGCATTTCTGAAAGATAAAAGCTTTTAACATAAGCACATTAACTTTACCACTCCTATTAAAAAAAAAACCATAATATCTTAAAATTGTCAAATAAGCACTGGTTAATGTTCAGAATTTTGCATGTTCTAGTGACTTTAGAAGTACAGTAAGTCCCCTGCATACAAACGAGTTCTGTTCCAAGAGCATGTTCTTAAGTCCAGTTTGTTTTTAAGTCCAACAAAGTTAGCCTAGGTACCCAACTGACACAATCAGCTATGCAGTACTGTACGGTATAGATTTATAATACTTTTCACGCAAATAATACATTTACAAAACCACAAAAAATAAAGAAACCGTTTTTAATCTTACAGTAGAGTACCTTGAAAAGTACAGTAGTATAGTACAACAGCTGGCATACAGGGGCTGGCATCGAGTGAACAAGCAAGAAGAGTTACTGACTGGAGGAGGGAGAGGAGGTGGGAGATGGTAGAGCTGAAGGATCGTCAGCAGTAGGAGATGGAGGGCAAGCTGCAATTTCACTCACACCTGACATTGATGTAACACACGTTCGCATCTTTGAAAGTTCGCAACTTGAAGGTTCGTATGTAGGGGACTTAGTGTATATTAAGCATAGTGTAAAAGAAAAAGGATACAAACTTTAAAATCAAAGGTGGAGACTTCTGCTTCTGATGATTACAGTCACTGCCCTCCTGCTGTAAACAACACTAAAACTGTACAAAACATAGAAGAAAAGCAGTATTAAATGTTGGACAACATGCAGAGCAGGACTGAGAAACAAATGAAGTGAGCCTTATGATTGCCCTGGCTTTCTGCTTGGTGGCATTTTCGAGATAATGGCACAAGGAGAAGGAGCCCAAGCACAGCACAAAGTTCTGGCTGATTTGAAGAGAAAGAGATCAAAGTTCAGGGAGATCAGCATGGCTAAATATGCGTCTGGAGAGCGGGGAGCTGTCCAAAGAAGGGCCACAGAAATCTACACATATTTGGCTGAAGAGTAAACTACATATGCACATATTGAGACCCCACAAAGCTGGGCAAAGAACATCTAATAAGGAAAGAACAATTACTGGGAAACTGTGAACTGAAGAATTGCCAGAGCTTAATTAAGGTTGGGAGAAGTTCTGACCATCCAAAATGGAGAAAGCTCATTGAACACCTTGGGACATTTAATAGAGACTTCAAAAAGGTCACACCTTGGTAGTGGAGCTAAACTAGACCAGCCCTAATAAAGGCTAAAAGGAAAACATTTAGGATCAAATTGATTCACAACTAATTTAACTTCCTGCTAAATCAAAACTCAACATTCTTTAAAGAGAGACACAAAATCTAGATGCTCAGCAATGTGCAGCATACAGAATTTCCAGCATTCCATCAAATATTTCAATACATGCAAAGAAGCAGGAAATGATACCAGAAGAAGAACCAGAAGAAAAACTAAGCAATAGAAACAGACCCAGAAAGGACAGTTTATAAAATTGACCAACAAAACGTTTAAAAATAGCAATTACAGGGGCTTCCCTGGTGGCGCAGTGCCTGAGAGTCCACCTGCCGATGCAGGGGACACGGGTTCGTGTCCTGGTCTGGGAAGATCCCACATGCCGTGGAGCGGCTGGGCCCGTGAGCCATGGCCACTGAGCCTGCACGTCTGGAGCCTGTGCTCTGCAACGGGAGAGGCCACAACAGTGAGAGGCCCGCGTACTGCAAAAAAAAAAAAAAA
>RJWK010059430.1:0-13604 GCA_004363435.1 Platanista minor
TTTTTTTTTTTTTTTTTAATTGGAGTGTAGTTGCTTTACAATGTTGTGTTAGTTTCTGCTGTGCAACGAAGTGAATCAGCTGTATGTATACATATATCCCCTCCCTCTGGGACCTCCCTCCCACCCACCCCTCATCCCACCCATCTAGGTCACCACAGAGCACCGGGCTGAGCTCCCTGTGCTATACAGCAGGTTCCCACTAGCTGTCAATTTTATATATAGTAGTGTGTATATGTCTTTTTTCCCCTTTATTTGTAGTTTTCAGGTCATTTCCAATTTCAGAGCCATTTAAACAACCATCCTCATTATTTTCCTTCAGGCACTAACCCCAGGTTTAGTACTTTGTGATAATGTGGTTAGTACCAAGTTCCCAAAAAAACCAATCTGGTCTTTGTTTCAGAGTAATTAACTTATTAACAAGATGGCTATGGTTTGATGGTAAAAAGTAATTTAAAAAAAAGAATGGAGGATTATTTAACAATTTAATAGCCATTGGGCCCTTTGGTGAATTCAGCTATTTTGTTCCAAGTTTTAGGAAAAATATAAATGAAGCAAGAAAGAAAAATAAAATTATGAGAATGGAAATCAGATTGATAATAATAGGCTTTATATTTAGGTACATGGACAGAGGAGAGGAATCAATGTGCAAATGGATAAAGAATCCCTATAAATTCTTCTGATGCTGACTTTATGTGGCTTTAGCTGACTCAACTAAAAGGATGGTTACTCTTCCCATTCCTCTGCTAAAGTCATTAGACCTTTGACTAGAAGCAACATGTAGAAAAAGAGATTACTTGTCATCCATAAGCAATACCTATGTTTTATTTGTTGAATTTTGAAGTGGGTCATCTAGAAATTCCATTGGCCACATATCACTCAACCAGTCTTGTACTCAGCAAATTCAAATCATGTGTAGCCCTGGGTTGATTCTGTTGGGTAAGTATGGTATTGATAGATCTTTCAGGCAGTAGCTGAGGTGGGTGGCTAGAGAGGATGAAGATGAGTGAAAAAGGGGATACAGAGGCAGAATATGCCTCTGTCTCATCCCATGGAAACTTGTCCATGTGTGTCCTGCTTCACCTTCTCCATCACTTTTGTTCGTTTGTTTGAGGCTAATTTTTGTTTAATTATTCCTCTTTTCCATTTTCAGATACACTTGAGACCCTAGAAGAAATCCTGTCTAGCCTCCCATAGGTATCAGCAATGAGAGATTTCGTTCTGTGAAGGTGTGACTTCCCTCAAAGATGAAATGAGCATAGCATCTGAAAAGTGATTAGCCTCTGTGCTATCTCCAGCCAAGTCTGCTTCTCTTTATGATTTATTTCTGCCATCGTGGACATGGTGAACTTCCTCCTAAAGGGGCTGGGAACTGGTAAGCTTACCTAAAGTATAAAAGGTGCATAGTATTTGCAAAGCAACAGACTTCTCCAAAATTTTATAGACAGCATTCCACATGGTACACATGGGATGTGCCAGTGGAGACCAAAGCCAATGAGAATCTGTTAAGAGCTTCAGGACAAAAAGCTGAGCCTGAGAAAACCAAAACTAATGTCAGTTTCAAATGCAACCTTCAGGCTCATAGAATAAGGCAGCTTTGATTACACAAAAGCAAAGGCAAATATATCAGCTTTTACAAAATGATGAAGTGACTTTGTAGGATATTTAGGAAATTTATCACATACTGCAAGACCTCTTGCAAGCTATTGGAAGGTTCTCATAGATGGTTTTCATTTACTCAACAAATATTTGAGTACCTAACATGTGCTGTGGGTATGGTATGCAAAGATGTTTTACTCCAGTATCACATAGTAGAATAAAGAAGACTGCGTTTTCACCTGTTATGAATGTCCTCTCCTCTCCATTAAAGGTAAGTGAGAAAATGACACTACTGAGTGTGTGGAAACTTTTATTAATTTATTCATTAAAAACACATCTTGTGCACCTACTATATGCCATGCATTGGAGGTTCAGTGCTTGGTAAAATAATACCCTTGCCCTTGAAGAATTCATAGTCCAGTGAGGGGACATTCACTTGAACCCTAACATTAGTATAGAATAAAGGCAGTCACAGAGCTATAGAGAAATGTACATGGGAGATCAGAGGAGAAAGGAGGATTAATTGGTCTCAGAGAGGAAAGGGGGATTAAGAAGGATGTGTGGATAGATTTGAGGATTAGAAAAAGTGTCAGAGGAGATGAGGGCATTTGAGCCCCAAATATTTAGGACCCATAAATATCCTTATCTGGGTTTGTGGCTGCCCCAGATCTAATAACGATATTCTTCTTTATCTGACAACAATTTAGGAATCAGAAAACACGCAGCCAGATCTACACAATTCTTTATCTGGTTGGAGAATTAGGTTTCTCAATAATGTCAGTAATAATTCATTGTTTTGCTTTGACCACGGGTAACCCTCAAGGGAAATGATAAGGTGTAGAGAAAGACTCTTAAGCTAGATGACCTGGATTCAAATCCTAGCCCTACCATTACTAGTTGTGTGACTTTGTGATTCTCTCAGCCTCTTTCCTCATCCATAGAAAGGTGATAGCCATAGTGCCTACATCACATGGTTGTGGACTGCTAAAAGGGTTAAGAGAATCCATTATTACTGTAGAGCTTGGCACATAGTAAATCTCAAAAAGTGTTACCTATTACTATGCTAGGGAGTAGCAAATGGTTGTCTATGTAGAATCACATTTCCTGGAAGCATTTAAAATGGGATAAATTCTTTTAAGTCCAAAATGATTTACATCTCTTTCTGACAACTTCTTAGGTCTCATCATTTCTTCTGCTTTTTAAAAATCTCCCTGGCTGTAAATCAACTATACACCTATAAAAATTTTAAAAAAATCAATGAAAATCTCCCTGGCTTACATTTATTTTATAAATATCATTATAACTTTGATAAAGGAAATAAAAGCCACAATAGCAACAAATCACCCCAATCTGTGTCTCACTTTCACTTTTCCACAATTCTTTTTTGGACCAAACGTTATGTAAGTGAATAAATGAATAAATAAATGAATTGTGATCTCAACAGTTCTGTCTCAAAAAGAAGTATAAGGTATCATAAAAATCATGCCCTAAGAACTAGGCTACATTTCCGTGTTTACCCCAAAAGCTGGGAATAACTGTAATATAAAATGATTTCCTGAATTTTAAAATATTTAAAAAGAAGTCCCATCACTATTTCCTGGTAGGAAAGGCAAAAATGGAAGATTGAGGGCAAAGTGATAAACTTGGAATGAGAAACTACAGCAATGATGTTCATACTAGCACCAAAACAGGTTTCCACGGAGTATAAGAAACAGTCCTTTGGCCACTAAAAGGCCATTTCCTTTTGGCATAAAATCATGACCTACTTAGCGGTCTTGTCAGGAGAGTGAGAATCATGATTATGAATGTGCAGATTCAGGTTCTGCGTTTCCCTGGTAGCGATGAGCACAGCTGGATGACAGCCGAGGGGGTTAAACATAATCCCCTGAGCACACACTGAAGAGAAGGCAATACGAGTTCTCTATTTAAAATTCAGATACATAATTTTTAAAGATTTGTAAGTAGCCAGATACTTATCTCACTTTAAGATAATATTAATATTCATTTAAAATGTGTTAAGTTTTTCTTTAACATATCAAGTGAATTACAGAGGGATGTGGCTTAAACGTTAAGTCGCTTAGCTTACAAACAGCACAGAGTAAACTAGTAATTATCCTGAAGAAGAACAAAGCCGCTCATTAGAACTGCCCCAAGTGTGTTGAGGATTTTTCCCCTGTAAGTTTCATGAGCGTTTAAGTCTGGAAACTTGATCCTTGGAGGAACACTGAAAAATAATTAACATCCGTTTTAATCTCATGCCGTCTAATAGTATTCATGGTATATTTTTAACTGCAGCCAGGACTAAACCTAAACAACCAATTTAGAAAGTATAATTATATATGTGCTTATTCGGTGGTTAATCTATCACATATCAGAGACAAAAAGACTGGGAATCTTCTAGATATTTCAACCACTCTGCCTGTTCCAAGGATCCTAGAATTTCTTATTTTATTCAAGCACCATCTTGGAGTTGATATGCCTGACCATTTAGAAGGAGGGAGGTGCAGCTGGTAGTTCCATCTTTTACAAGGAAAACGAAGCCACTCTGTGAAGCTATAAGTGACCCAGGGTCCGTGGTTTTCAATCTTTGTTTTACTCTATTCCACCTTCCTCATTTCTGAGCATTCGATACAATGAAGAGCTTAAGAGTGTGAGCTCTGATATCACACCAGCTATGTGACTCTGGAAAACACATCATCTCAGTTTCTACAGGTGTAAAAGGGGGGTACCTTTTACACCTGTTCCTACCTCACGAAAATAATCCATGCATAGTGTCTGCACATGGCAAAGGTTTTTATAAATGCTAGTTATTATTATCATCTATTTTTTATCATCTGGTTTTCGGTGTCTTTCCTGTAGCATCTATCCATTTATTTACCCACCCATTAGCTATTAATTGAGCACCTGCTATGGACAGACACTGGGCCACATCAATAGCCTGAGGATGTTTTTATTTGAAGAAGGTCCTGAGAGAGACAAATATGTATACCAGGTTGGTAAACCTCTCCCAGCTGCTGAGAGTATTGGCTGCTAACAGCTCACCCCCAGACTCTTTTCTGGAGGACTGCTCTTGGCTGACAGGTGCTGCCTGGAAGCAGCCCCCTATCCCCTGGGTCATCTCTGTGCAATTCTCTGTACGGAGCTGCTGGTGAGATCAGGCTGAGTCTGGACTGCTCCTGAAATTTTTAATTTGTATCTGCCGTCTTTCCCTGCCTTCTCCTGTTCCCCTCACTCAATGACAGGTGTCTTCTGAGAGCAATCCGTCAACAGACCCTCTCAGAACCTCTGCTGCTGCAGACTCCAACCCAAGACAAAACATGCCCATGTACTATTCATATCAAAATTTTGATAATGCAGCTTTCAAGTAAATATACCAATGATTAACCACAAATTTCTAGAACTTCTTTAAAATACACAGATAAAAATAATCTATTGTTCTTCTAAAGGGATTGAACATGTACTTTTAAAGTATTCTTATTAAGGCTTCACTCTGCCTTTTTTTAATCTTAGCTTTCTTAGAATTTCCTCACTTTTAAACTAAGAAATCATGCTGTAAAATGGATATAAAGTAAATAGAACAAAAATCTTATTTATGAATTTAAAAAAAAATTGGGGGTTTGTTTTTATTTCTTACATTCCTTCAAAACTGGAATAAAGGGCTTCTTTTTTGGATGGGTTGGTGATTTTGATCATCTCTCTGGTTCAGTGTTTATTCCCATTGATATTTTTTCTTTTACTCTTTATGAGTGATCTGGGTTTGTCATTCTGTGGAGAAGTTGCTTGTTAGCTTCACAAATTCTGGGCTCTACACGCTCACTTAAGTGTCCAGTGTTAGAGTTTTATCTACTGTTTAATGACAGTAGTAATGAGCCACCCAAGACACATACAGCAGTCTGGCAAAATACAAGTTTCACATAGTGAAATGTGCTCTGGTCAAAACTTTCACATCTCTGTTTTATAAACTATGACAGATAATGAGGTTATGAATAATTATAGATGAGTGCATGGTCTAGGCATTTCATCCTACTGGAGATCACGTTATATCAAAGAAGTTTTTTGTGAAGCTAAGCATAACTGATTGTAACCGGGTATGATATTCAGACAAGAGCAGAATGCACTTCTTAATATCCTGCAAGTGTCCTTCCAAACAGCTAACTATCCTTTATAACTGGTGATCCTTCCCCAAACCACAGAATCACAGGGTTATATCAGACCTCGAGTGTCCAGCTGAGGCCCAATTCTCACTCAAATTCACAAAGACCCATGTTTGAGGTGTGCCTGCCATATAAATCATCCTCTTTTAAAAAAGAAGTTTAGAGGAACTGTGGTTTCAAAATAATGACAATTGTTTAAATAGTAATAATTTGCAATGATTTTACCTCCCCAATTTCACATTAATCACTTTATCAATTTCTTTCAAAAGGTAAGATTGTATTCATTTCCTCTCTCTTCCTGTTTTCTGTAGTCTTCTCCCTTCTCACTGCATCCTCCAGTCACTTTTTTGTACTTTACTTACATAGTTCAGCATTTCTGCTGCACCAGGCAATCTCTGTGCCCCAGATAATGCCGCTTTTTCTCCTGTCTTCCTTCATATCAGTGAGGCCCAGAAATTCTTCTTGTGGTAGCCATAGATTCATCCAATTTCTTTCCCAGCATTTGGAGCAAGAATTTGCAAATATCTTTCCCACATGTTTCAAAATTGAACATTACCGTTCCTTCTCCATCTCCGCCATTTTCTTCTCTCAGGAGGATGTGGTCTTGACTTTCACCAATACTGCAGCACATCAAAATAATTCTACAGAGTCCCTCTGGACATCAGAAAATCATCCTTAGGCTATCTAGCTTAAATACATGGCAGACCTCCAAATACAGTCCATTGCAACTTAGGCTTTGGTTTAGTCAAAGAAGTCAGTTACTGTAATCAATGCCATAAGCTTTACACGTCCTTAATTGTGCTATTCGGTGATCACTGAGCCTTCTATTTTCCAGACAGGATAGTTCTCATTCTCCGAGCTAGATCCTGTTCCTTCCAGTCCTCCAGTTCATCTCTACTTTCTGCCACATTCTCTGATATTCTGAATTTGCCTCTTTAATCTGTGGTCTGGGACTCAGCCTGTCTATTGAAATAGCAACTCTTCTGGTCACCCCACCAAATACGTCTTGCTATTTGGCCATTCTCCTTTAGGCCAAGAGGAGATAGCTCAAGGCTCTGATCAATCTTCTTCTTTTCATTAAAATAGATCTCATCCTTCCCACACTTTGCTTTCAGTAGTGCATGAGTTCTCTTAAATGTCAGGTGTTATGTAGCTGACAAGATTTAAAAGTATTTCTCCCACATTTCATTCTAAATTATCACAGTTTCCCATACGTGAGGAATGCTTACTGTGAAAAAAGAAAGGTAAGATGCAGAATATTCTACATGGATTTTGGGTTACTCTGAGACACTAAAGATTTGGCAGCAAAGGCTGTACCTGAATGCTGAGAACAGCTTAGAGAGAGAGAGGGAGAGAGAGAGGGAGGGAGAGAGAGGGAATGAACAAGAGAGCAAATGATAGGGGTGGTGATCATCCAGAAGAGAATACACAGTTTAATTTTCTCCCTAAATGTAGCATGTAACAGGGACAGGGCATCTCTGATTCACTTTTCCTCCCCTTTAATGACAACCACCTGCTAATCTAGCAGCTTGACTTATGCCATAAAATATAGACATCACCACTGAGATCTTTGAGGCTGGTCTGAAGAAGCAATGAATGCCCAACCCTTGTGATAGTCTGTGGGCAGAGTTATGGAAGATGAAAAACGTCATGGAGTGGAATAAGGGATTCAAACCTTGGGCTTGTTAAGGCCCCATTTATTTAAGCATATGACAATGGAACTTTTAAACAATGTGATTGTTAATGTGCCATTAGGTCAGAATGGATGAAGAATCTGTAATGCTTGTTCTTGTTTAAAATGGCAGGATAATCAGAAAATAAGTAGCTTGGAAATCAGTGTTAGAAAAAGCATCCAGGTGGTGGTTTTAGCAGCCAATTTTAACCCAGAAATAATGGTTTGTCTTGCTTTAAGCAAACATTTAATGATGGAAAATCTAGTCTTAAGCAAAAGACAAATGAGGGGATTATTATTTACTTTTCAAGCGACTTGGTTGTTCCCTAAAAGTGCAACTAGGCAGACACACCAGGTCCTGCTAATTCTCAGCAGAATGTAACTGATTTTGAACAAGATACAAGAGGCTCATTCTGGCTCCATTTTGCTAATAAACTTGACGTGTGATTTGGGATGTGTCTGGTTACATTTCTTCACCTATAAATGGAGACATTCTGGGTCCAGTCAGTAGTTTCCAACTTGCGAGTCTCCCTGGGGTTTCAGAAAGCAGTGATAAGCATCCGTAAGTTACTTTTCTAGGTATTTTGTGTTTCAGAATACCTAGTGGAGGTTGTACTTTTATTCACAAAAATTCTCAAAGAGCCAACGAACACCTTGAGTTTGTTTGCCCTTGTTAACTTGGTAAAGTAACAGTAGTTAGCTCATGCTAGTCAAAGGCTCTGATTGGTTGTAATGACATTCTAGAAATTTCCAGTGACAGGATAAATTAATTTTATTTCTTTAAAATTTATTTTATTGAAGTATAGTTGATTTACAATGTTGTGTAATTTTTATACACACATTCTTTTTCATATTTTTTCCATTAGTTTATCACAGGATATTGAATATAGTTCTCTATGCTATAAAAATAATTTTCAAAGTTCCTTGGAGGTGTAAATATTGTGAATCTCTAAGCTTTTCCATCTGTAATATTCTAATATCTTTCCTTTCCATTGCCACAGCCATTGTTACAGTTAAAATCACTCTCATCCCCTAACTGGAATGTTGCAATAACTGCTTAATTCTTTGCCGACCCTCTGGTCTGATCTCCTGATCATAGCATCCCACATACCACCACCAGGCTGATCTTGCCTACATCTTGCTCGAAAATGTTCAGGGACATGTTATTTCCTATGAAATAAAGTCCACACTTGGCATTGCCTCTCCAGATTGCTCCTTCAGAATTATTCCCATGACACCCCCTTTTAAAATACAAATTTTGGGACTTCCCTGGTGGTCCAGTGATTAAGAATTTGCCTTCCAAGGCAGGGGACGCAGGTTTGATCGTGGGTCAGGGAACTAAGATCTCACATGCTGCGGGACAACTAAGCCTGTGAGCCACAACTATTGAGCCTGAGCACTCTGGTGCCCATGTGCCACAGCTAGAGAGCCCGCGTGTTGCAACGAAAGACCCCGCGTGCCTCAACGAAGATCCTGTGTGCTGCAACTAAGACCCGATGCAGCCAAATAAATAAATAAAAATAAATAAATATTAAAAAAATATACAAATCTTACGTTGCTGCCAAGCTGGTTTACTACTGGTATGGGCTAATTGTGTCCCCCAAATGCAAATATTGGAACCCTGACCTTCAATACCTTAGATTGTGACTGTTTGGGGAGATAGGGCCTTTAAAGAGGCAAGCAATATAAATGGGGCCATTAGGATGGGCTCTAATCCAATATCACTGATGTCCTTATAAGCAAAGGAGATTTGGACACAGACAACACAGACAGAGGGAAGACCGTGTGAGAAAAAAGCAAGAATGTAGCTATCTTCCACCTAGAGAGAGGTCTCAGAAGAAACCAAACCCACTGACACCCTGATCTTGGACTTCTGGCCTCCAGAACTGTGGGAAAATAAATTTCTGTTGTGGAAGCCACCCGTTCTGTGGTATTTTGTTATCGTGGCCCTAACAAACTAATACACTATCTGTCTCACCATCACATCTGAGCTGCTTGCCTTTGCTCCCACTTGCCTCCTGTCATGCCCGTGGCAAAGGCCTCGGCACCCCTCCGCTCACTGCCTGCTTCTTCCCACTGCTCGACTCGGCCTCCCTTCTCTGTGAGCTGAAGGCCACGTCAGACCATCTCTTCTCTGAAGTCCTGAGGCTTTCCAGTCCATTACTTTTATTTAGTACTGGGAATATGCTGCCTTACAGTGTTGTCATTCTGAATAAACCACAGACTCATGGAAGGAATGGACTGTCTTACAGATCCTATATTCCTTCACAGAGCCTAAAATAATTGATTGGGCTTTACTAAAAGGGCTCGGAGAAAGCGAATATTGATTGATTTATAAAAATTAATCTACATGTATTGCCAGGACCACAGTTATTCTATTAAGCAAGGTTATGACTATTCCAAATCTTTTTTTTTTTTTTTAATTTATTTATTTTTGGTTGCGTTGGGTCTTCGTTGCTGCGCGCGGGCTTTGTTTCTAGTTGCGGCAAGCTGGGGCTACTCTTCACTGTGATGCACGGGTGGCTTCTCTTGTCGTGAAGCACGGGCTCTAGGCATGCAGGCTTCAGTAGTTGTGGCACGCGTGCTCAGTAGTTGTGCCTTGTGGGCTCTAGAGCACAGGCTCAGTAGTTGAGGCGCACCGGCTTAGTTGCTCCATGGCAGGTGGGATCTTCCCAGACCAGGGCTCGAACCCGTGTCCCTTGCATTGGCAGGCAGGTTCTTTTTTAATTTTTTAAAATTTAAAAAAAATTTTTTATTTTTTTAATTTTATGGTTTTATACAGCAGGTTCTTATCAGTTATCCATTTTATACATATTAGTGTATATATGTCAATCCCAATCTCCCAATTGGCAGGCAGGTTCTTAACCACTGTGCCACCAGGGAAGCCCCCAAATCATTTGTTAAACTGAAAAATAATTAAATCAAAACAGTATATCCACAGAGTTAAAAAGAAAAAGAATATGTTATTGTAAGGCTTGGTGAAAAAGAGCACTCTACGTTTTCTTGCAGGTAAAACACATTTTTATTTTAGATGTTTCTTCTGGAAGTTATTGCAATTATGAATAATATAGTTATACTGCTATTTCTTGATTTATCAGTTTTAGGATTTATCTCTTATACCTCTTTGCACCTCTTTATTGTTGTGATCTCTCGATAATATTAGATCACTTTTCCATTAAATAATTAATGCTTTCTTACGCATCTTGCTCCTGTCCTGTGGTGACACTATTTTCTCCTATTGCTCTGAAGATGTAACTAGAATATTATTAATGTTTTCTCTCATTTCCTGCATGTCTCCATTTCTTCCAGATTCATTATATTCTGTTGTTTATATTGCACCTGCTTTCATGCTGGAAACTCTCCTCAAAATTCTTTTTGGTCGGAGTATTTTTAAAAACATTTTTATTGGAGTATAGTTGATTTACAATGTTGTGTTACTTTCTGCTGTACAGCAAAGTGAATCAGTTATACATATACATATATCTACTCTTTTAGATTCTTTTCCCATATAGGTCATTACAGAGTATTGAGTATAGTTCCTGTGCTATACAGTAGGTCCTTATTAGTTATCTATTTTATAAATAGTAGTGTGTATATGTCAGTCCAAATCTCCCAATATATCCCTCCCCCACTTCTCCCCTGGTATGGTTGGCATATTCATGAGTGAGGCCATTTTGCCAAGAGACCTCTCAAATATTAGAATATCCTTCACTGGGGCCCATTCGTTTCTCTCGAGAGGTGTGACTGATCTCTAGCCAAAGGAGAGGGTCTTGACCACTGACGCAGTGCACAGGGCAGGGCTAGGGGCCATGGTCTAACGACCTTGAGGCCAGGCTTTCAATCCACTTTCAGCCTATATCTCACCTTGGCTGCTGTACTAGGTGTTATGGGCTGACTTGTGTCCCCCCAAATTCATATATTGAAGTCCTCATCCTCAGTACCTCAGAATGCAACTGCATTTAGAGATAGGATCTTTAAAGAGGTAATCACATTAAAATGAGGTCATACAGGTGGGCCCTAATCCAGTATGGCTGGTCCTTATAAGAGGAGATTAGGACACAGATGACACAGAGGGAAGACCATGTGAAAACCCAGGGAGAAGATGGCCATCTGCAAGCCAAAGAGAGAGAGGTCTCAGAAGAAACCAAGCCTGTGGACACTTTGATCTCAGACGTCTAAGCCTCCAGACATATGAGAAAATAAATTTCTGTTGTTTAAGCTGCCCAGTCTGTGATACTTTGTTATGGCAGCCCTAGCAAACTAATATGCTTGGTGTATTTCATCTTGAGTTTTTCCTGGTTCATTTCTGTGGAAAAGAGCTCTCAGAATTTCTCCTAGGGGAAGGAGTATGGGTAACCATGTTCTGTTCATGGGAATCAGGTGGGAGGAGCCAGCTATTTTTCAATAAATGTCTGTATTTGGTGCTGAGCTTATCTTTATGTTCTGCCATACCTGGTACATCCAAATCCTGAACCTCTCCAAGGCCTTGCTTTTTCTTGTTCATAACCTCCTTTTATACAATTTAACCTGTGACTTCCTTCTTTCCTGTTAAATCAGTCACTTGTATCCCTCCTGCCTTCTGTCTTACAAAAATTTATTGGACTTTCTCAGTCATGGATGGCCACTCCTGTTATCATTGTCCTTGTACTTTGTACATTAAAAAAATCCTCCCTAGGGCTCCCCTGGTGGCGCAGTGGTTGGGAGTCCTCCTGCCAATGCAGGGGACACGGGTTCGTGCCCCGGTCCGGGAAGATCCCACATGCCGCGGAGCGGCTGGGCCAGTGAGCCATGGCCGCTGAGCCTGCACGTCCGGAGCCTGTGCTCCGCAACGGGAGAGGCCATGGCAGTGAGAGGCCCGCGTACTGCAAAAAAAATAAAAAAAAAAAAAAAAAATAAAATCCTTCCTCATCACTTTACTGGACTCTTGAGACAGAGAGGAAATAAACATGAGTAGGTCAACTAACCATTCTTAATCTGACTCAAATCTTTACTTAAAGTTAAAAATTGGAAATAAAAGCCATTTTCAGTTAGTTACTTAAAAGCGGGATTAAATGTAGTAATGGCTAAGTCTTCTGATTAAAAATATTATTTACAATTGGATCTTAAATTTTATGATTTCATTTTATGGCTATATAGATAGTTTACCTAAGGATTTAAAATGGAATAAATAATAGTTATACCATGTAAAAAATAGGGCATAATGCTGAAACAAATTTGATCTCATTTATAAATAACAAAATTAATACAGCATAAATTACAAAACAACAAATATTTAGAGTAGTTTTCTTGTAATATGAATTGACTTGTGTATTATAGCATTTTAATAATGTGCATTATTAGTACCAGGAATAAAGAGTATATTCACCAAAATCTGTTAATACATTACTATGAAGTGGGGGAGATGCTCAGGACAGGGCAGTTTAGCTCTTCTGTCATGATATTTTGGATATTCTGTTTTCATAAAATTAAACTGAGATTTTACAATGTGTAAGTATGTGCTTCTGTTTTTGTTCCCCTCTATCTGACTCCTAATAATGGATATTTGGACCAAACTTTACCTAGTTAGGCTTCAAATTACTTCTGTTTATTAAGCAGCCACTAGACCTTATTTTCTCTTCTGAATTATGTGGCATTAAATAGGTCATTAAAGGATTCCGAGTTCCATTTCTTGACTGGCTGCCTTTTACAGGAATATGTGAAGTGCCAACATTTTTTGCATAAACAGTTGTTAAGGAAGGGGGGTGGGTAAAATGGTGATAGTCATTATGGATTCCTGAATGTGTGTATTATCTCTAACCCTCTCAGAGAATTACTGTTTGATTTCATATTTACATTCTGTACAAGTCCTTGGCAAAACACTGCCTTTGCAAGTTAAAGTTAATTTAAAAAATTGCATTTTTCAAATGTTATAGGAAGATAAATATGGAGCTTTTCGACCTAGAACTGCAAATATTTCTTTGCCCTTATGACCCTTCTGAATGTGTTCACATAGTGTTTTCTTGGCATTTTTTTAAAACATATATTTAATGTGTTATCACATTTTGCAATCATTTCTACTGTCACACACGGATCAGGTACCGTTCTTGGTGCTCAACATTTATCCACTCATTCAGCCCACTAACACCTCTATGAAGTAGGCACTATTCTCTCCTCATTTTACACATGAGGAAATTAAGGAACAC